>JAFBJT010107463.1:28154-53795 GCA_016785325.1 Chascanopsetta lugubris | reverse complement strand
CTCGACTTGTTCCTGCTGCCTCCCTCTGATGTCTGAGTGCATGTGTTTGTTTTTAGTCATGGTTTGTCTTCTCAGGGGCTTCATTGACTTAAATTAATTAAAAGCCAAAAGTGTAACTGGAGATGACTCACACCAAGGTTAATTGTTCAATTGCATTCATGGTTCCATTTAATTGACAGTAGACGTAGATGCAACACACACTCACACATTCGTAACTCGTGACTTCATGGAAAGGAATAAAACTCTTCTCAGTTTCACTGAATCACACAACAATTGGCTTTATACACCCTGCTGAACATTTCCAGTGTGTGTGTGTGAGTGTGCACCCTCACTGTTATGTTTGGGGGTATTATTAGCGTATTTAACAGGATGCAGATGTGAAGTCAGTTTCCAGACATTTGGCTTTCATCTTCCGCAGCAAACACCCCAGAGTACATGTGTGTGAGTGTTGTATGAGTAAATGTGTCTTTTCAATGAGAGAGTGTGTGTGTGTGTGTCAGGGGTTTATCCAAAATCAGAGACAATCCTTGTTTTTCCATCCGATCACACACTCAACTACTTCAACGCCACCATACCTGAAATATTTATTCTACAAATATTTCCTTTAGTCAAATACACAGAAATGAACTTAATCGAGTTTCACAATATGAGGTTACATCCACACTGATGTGTTTTCATTTTAAAACAGCTTCTCTCCACACTATGTCCGCTGTTTGTTGAATTGAATTGAATTGAGTTGCTTGGTTAAATAAAATACTACAAATAGGAAATGATGGTGAAAAGTAAAACAACATAACTTCAGCTTATACACAGAGGCCACATTCGGCCCCACTATGAAACTACACTGTTGTGTGTTGAGCGCTGATGTTAAATGAGTCTCACAAGTGCACCGACCAATCTACCAGTTGGTGTTGGCACCTTGTTGACGCTCCTCATGTTGTGCTACCATTCCACTCAGAGCTTTAAACTATGGTGTAGGGCAGTGAGCTGGAGTTAAGATGATAAATGTTGGAAAACTTTTCCTAAAAAAGTTACTGCATCACAAACTTGAGGAAGAAGAGGCGTTGCAGACCCATTGCTACATTTCCGTGGCAGTGCACATCACATATATGATGCCAGCAATGTAAGAGTCTGTGTAAGTTGCCTAGTTATGAGGAGACTATGTAGTGGGAATGATGTGCAACCAAAAGTCAAACATTACAGGTAGTTACTAACATTTTGCAATCAATGCTGGTCGACTAGTCCTGACAATCATTTTGCCCCCCAATGTCTTTGTTTTTTGACGGTCCACACCACAATGCAGATGTTCTATTAAAAAGAGACAAAGTGTTTCATACTTCTTTTCTAAGTTGCTGAAAATCTCAAATGCAAGATGTAAACATGGCAACAGGACAATGTGTCTGTAAGGCAGCAGTGTGGAATGTGTATGGTACATCCCTAAACCCCCTCACTCTCCAGATAACAGCATGAGGATGTATTTTTCCATTCACTGTGCCACATTAATAATGTTCATAAGTGTCCGTTTTTTTGTATTTTCCGTTCTTTCTTCTCATTTATTGGAGACATATCCTCTCATCACACAGCTGTGGGAAAGCAAACCACCTGCTGACAGCACGCTTTATCATGACAATGAGAGAGAAATTGAGAAGAATACTTCAAGAGGAATAACCCAGTTTCACACTGGTGATTTAGAGCGTTGAGACAGCATCATGAGTAAAGTAGTCTACATGTGATCATATGCACAATAGATGTCATGTGGACAGATCATTAATGTTGATTAGGAAATGGTACAGTTTTTTTTTTGTGAGAGTCTGAGCATGTTTATCATTCGGTGGTTGATGTTTTTGCTCCGACAGTTGATACAGATGATGCCATGGAGACCAGCCGGAGCAGAGGAGCATCAGCTGACAGCTCAATGGACACATATTGACTTCTCTCACAGATCACAAAGGCTAACGTCAAGTGTGTGTGTGTATGTGTGTGAGTGAGTGAAAGTGACTGAGACAGAGAAAGGTAGAACAAGCAGACGGGGTGAGGAGCGCTGTATAAAAGCCCATGTATTTGAGTAAGGGTCTCTCAGTTTGGAGTGAAAGGCGACTTCAGAGGCTTCACAACAGCTCTTCACCCGGCTCCCTCTCACACAGGATGCTCAGCACGTCTTTACAACAACACACACTCCACACACACATGCGCACACACAGACACACACACTCTGACTCGGCCCCCTCCCCAAACCTGTGTGAGCCTGCACAAACAACAAAACGTCTGCGGCGCCGATTGCACAAGCACAAAATCCAAATGGAAGTCATTTGTATCGAACACGAACAAACACACACACACAGCAACACAATATATCTGCTTGATATAAATGGGGGCCGTCCTGTGACATGTAATGGGAGAGAAGCCTGAGCACATCCAAGTATTTCAACATTTCTGCCGCAATCACAGAGATTTACTTTCCTCTGCTGAGGTGAACGGACTGTAGCGTGGCGGTTACATAAGAAGGTCTGGCAGCACTGTATCTTCTTGCCCAATTGTTTCATTCTTTGTTGCGTTAACAAGTTCTCTTTCTGCATCTTCCCACAATAAAAAACCCTCATTACCAGGAGTCTGCTAAGAGACAGCACCACCATGACTGTCCTCTTTAGAAGTGAACGGAGTGTTATCATTTCAACGTGTGTTTCCACTGACAGCCGTAGAGATGATTTGCACACACACTGTCCGCTACCTGTTAGCTCACACCTGTCCGGTGTCTGGTGGATCTGAGTTGTGGTGAAGTCTTCTGTCGGCCATCTGTCTGATTTGGGAGGTCTCGCGCCAGGGGTCCATCTCCTGCTCTTCGCATGAGTAATTTCTAACTGTACATTCAAAGAACAGTATAAGTGCTTTTTCGACCGCCAGCGTAAATCACGCGTCTGGTTTTTCTCTGAGGCTCCAAAGGCGTAGCAGGTTTCCTCCACGGTTCTTTGGCAATGCAAAAACCTTGAAAATGTTCAAGACAAGCCAAAAATGATAAACCCTCCTTCTGTTTCTTCTGTTTTCTATCTGCTTCTCTGTCACTGATGATGATTGGGTTTATTGGGAATGTATGTCAAGACATGTTCTTATGGCAAAGAGTTAGAAAACAGTAGACAGAGTTAACATTCATGAACAATGCTTGAGTTGAACGCTACTACTGAATGCTGCCCATTCATGTTGAATGGGGGATGTCATAGGTTGCCTAATTGCATTGGGTTTTGGTTGTCACGCTACTCACAATTTGCACAACAATGTTAGATAGAACAGATGAACTCTATACACACATGAGACCAAATAAATACTGTCCAATAAAATGTATATAAAATACAATTTTATATACTGTTATATTTGAAATGGGGTCAGTGATGATATATCATGTTTCCCATGTAGGTCCATAGTATACATCTTTCACATATACCTGCATCAGAGACAAATACGATACAGCCTATACAATAAGGAATTTCACCCAAATGTAAGGAATCACCAGGCTGGTTGTCACACTTCTCTTATCTAAATATTATTTAAAAAATAACTTGTATTACTTCAGTCTGCTCAGGAGCAACAACACCCCATCTCCATTCTGTCATTGATGACTTGGACAAACCGTGAAACCGACACATGCCAATAGGCTGTTAAACATTCCTCAACCTTTAAAGAGAGCCCATGTGACCGAGGGGGGCAGGGGTATGGATGGTCGAACATATTATGGTGGAGTAGCCAGGTCTCCACAGATCAGACTGGGGTTTGAGGAGGTACAGGCAACTGGTCCCAGTAGGGGATCTGCCACTGCTCCATTGAGGCAAAGAGGGTCTCGGGGTCTGCTGGCTGAGCCTTTGTCTGGTTTCCTCTACATCCTCCAGAGAATCACAAGCCTTGTGCCTTCACATCGACATATGGACCACCTCAATGGGCTGTCAACAAAGTCTTTAGCCATAGATGTCGGGTCAAAGGAGGAACAATACGTTGGACAATGGCTTTATAATCACTTGTGGCTTTCGGGGTGCTGCCAATACAGACATTACAAGACATTTCCTGCCTCATTTTATGGGCTCACTTAATGTGCTCTAATTACAGCTCCTAGACAAATATCATGGCACAATTCCCTCTATGTTTCCTGTAAAAAATATCTTCTTTACTTTCCTCTTGGCTGGCACACTTCCCTCACAGCCTTTATTAATTAGCTCCCCGTGTAACCTGGAAATGTCCGAATAATTAGGTCCAGCCTTTCTTCACACTGCTCCTTTCACATATGGAGCAAAGCATTCAGGTCAGCATCATCCCACAAGATGATTATCTTTGACTTAAAGAAGTTCCTGTAGCATCGTGTGAAATGATGCACTCGACATAAAGCACTATGTCCGGACACGCACCTCCCTAAAATGTAACTACATGACACAGTGGTGCCGACCATACCAACAGCTGACTAGTGGATTGGCAGAGCAATGTCCATGTGACTTATAAAAACATGGGGTAGTTGCACAGTGTTGGGGCTCTATCACCAGAGGCTTTTGAATCCCATATTCAAACCCCAGAAAGTATAACTTAACTGTCTGTTGAAACAACATATGACATACCTCGGCCGACGTAAAAGTAATTAATTACGTAAATGTGTCTGAGGTGTGTGGTGTAGTGTGGGGTACCCTGTCAGTCACGGTCTGTGAGGGGTGAGATGGCGACATGCGGAGCGGTGCAGTCCTGTGTTGTTGCCAAGAAACGGAGATGTAAACAAGATGGCAGCCTCCAGAGAAGCGTGGCTACTCCGGTGTCCTCTTCGCAGCCTTGCGGCGATAGCTCGATGCGCCGGAGCTTCGTGACGGTCCGCTGAATGAGCGCCAGGTTGGCGACGCGCTGGCTAACGCCCACTGATAGCTCAATTAAGGTAAGTTGGGCTAACTAGCTCCCCCGTGGCTACGACTCAGTCCGAGCTCCCGCTTGGTTAAACGTCACGTGACAGACTCACCAGCCGTGTGTCCACGCACTAATATTGAATTACGCACAAACGTCATGCTTCATCTACTCTAACCGCACACTACTTCTGTTCACGTTTTTCTCTCGTCTTCTCCCACACTCTTACTGCTTCCGGTCTCTACTTCCTACTTCCTGTTTCCCTCCCGGTGCAATAATTGTAAATAACATTACTAACTACATTTTAATAGGAATAAAATACAATATATTCATGAAAAAGCCACACTCCCACGGGGCTACATTACTCTTTGGCTTCGATTAATCTTTTATTTTATTTTATTTCAATCAATCAAATTTTATTTATATAGCCCGCATTTACAAATCACAGTTTGTCTCACAGGGCTTCACAGGGTGGGTAACATCCTCTGTCCTTAGACCCTCAACAAGAGTAAGGAAAATGTGTGTCTCTACAAGACTGTTGACTCTCTGAGATGCTCAGAAAACACCTTTATGTCCTCCGCTCTCGCTCCTGTTGTCACTGATTGATCCGCTGACCCTGTCTCTTGTGATTGGTCATCTGCTCCCAGCTAAGACAGGAACTGTCCTGTCAATTGATGTATTCGGCACTGCCTCAGCTTCACCGTGAAGGAGATCAAATATTGGAGGTGAAGGGTCCCCTCTGCTTCTGAAGAAGTGTTTTCTTTGAAGAGTGCAACCTCTGCCATGGACCATTGGAATGTGTAACAATAAAAACCTCCTACATACACGAAGCACCCACAGAACTCAGTAAAGCCTGGAAAAGACATGGAAAATGGCTCATATAGTTCTTTTAAGATGATGTTGCTTCAGGCAAGATACTTGAACTGATGTCATATTAAAACCAAAAGGCAGAGTGAGGTTTTGTCTTTTGATGATAAAAAGGTATTTCCCCATGCAGGTTCTTTCTCTAAAACAACTCCAGGGATTTTACATTCACTATAAAGCTGAATGAGAACCAAATGCCAGTTGGGCTACTTTTATGGTTTCAGCTGTGAGCTTATGCCGGAATTGGGCTACATGAGCTACAGCTGGTATGGAACTTTCTGGTAAAGGACGCTGGAAGATTCACAGGGTTTGACACCTGGCTCTGTCCAGCCACGAGAACAGAACCCCTCAGCTGCTTCTGTGATGTTACCCCAGGAGGATCCGAGAAACAGCCCATAGTCACACACCCGCTGAGTGACGCAGCTCAAGGTAACACATCTGAATCGGTTTGAAGTCCAGACCCATGATCTACTGTCGCGTTGGCAGGTCATCACAAATCATCAGGAAGCTGTAACAGTTTATCTTGGTCTCGATTTATTCATGAGTCACAGCGGCATCCAAGTCACTCACAACATGAATAAAAATATGAGTTATAGGAAATTGAAGGTTGCAGCATTGATTTGCAGAAATCCCCCAAATCCCCCTAAACTGGATGATATGAACCATGAGCTTGTTTAAAGACACGCCTGTCCACATAGTTGTTTTACCGTGTTGCAACTGTGCCGGTAAACACACGATCAATATGAGGACAGATTCACGTATGCAAACGCACTTTTTCTCACAAGCAAAAAATGTTGCTGTTTATTTTGTCACTGAAGCTGAAAAAAACCCACAACACAAACAGTGCGACCACGTTCCTCAGTCCCAACCACATGTTTAATCTCTGACAAAGGCACCGACACACAATCCCTCTCTCCGTTTATTTCCCCCTTTCCCCCCCTCACTCTTTTTTCAACCTTTTGTCTCTTTGGATCTCAGATTAGTCAAAGCTCTGTCACAGAGTTGATGTTTTTGCCCGCTCCTTTAACCCTGATCCATTTGTGCGATAAAAAGAAACAATGCCTAAAAAGACACATGGAGCCTGTTAATGTTTCATTATTCATTCCTGCGTGTGTCAAGTGCTCTTCAGTTCATTGATCCTGTCTGTCATCGGGCTGGTATGTGGCCTTGTAACATTTCTGAGAGATGCTGAGGCAGGTGAGGAGGAGCCTGCAACAGCTGAAAGCACATAAATCACCATGCATTGTTTCTTTTATTAGCTTATTTCAAAATACATAAAAACACAACACACCGTTATTAGTTCAGGAAATGTGAGAAACGGCCTCATTATCACAGTGTCAAAAGGATGCAACCTGCAGTCGTTCCGGGTTTTTACACCTGATAACAATATAATTTTACGACCATAGTAATATTTCCACATTTGAAAGTGAACCCATAAGGTATCTGTTCTCCTGACACCCGTTTCTTCCTGTTCAGTCTGCAGGAGAAGCACCGTGGTGTTTACGTCTGGCACAGCAGAGCAGCACTAAATATTCAATAATACAACAATAACACAACACAACAGTACTAACAAATGAACCAGCCTGAAAATTGCTGCTTGGATTTAGACACATCTACAGGGAGATGTATTTACATTTTGGAATTTGAATCAGAAACTTGATGAATGTTAATTAGAGGAAAATGGTTTTGGCTGGAGGAAAAAAAAAGAGAAAAGTTTGCCAAACGTGCAAATGATCCAGACTGAACATGATTACAGTGAAAGCATCATTATCCTGCACATATCATGTTCCCCAGACTGATCAATTATCCTGGAATCAGAATGGTAGACAAAGCAATTTCTCCCAGTTCTGCCACATTCATTTCTCTCTCTCTCTCTCTCTCTCTCTCTCTCTCTCTCTCTCTCTCTCTCTCTCTCTCTCTCTCTCTCTCTCTCTCTCTCTCTCTCTCTCTGCCACCCTCCATTTAGGACCACCCACCCCCCCACCCTCCACACACACAAACACAACTACTCTCTATTCTCAGTGCTGCAATGAGCTATAACACCACAGCTGCTGCCTCTTTACTGCTGCTCCATGCCCAGGTCACTACATAAAACATAGGAGCATTTCAAGAGAGAGTTAAGACTACAGCTGTCAATACAGCAGCTAAACGTAGACTGTCACTTTTATGAATGCTCTTTGAAACATAGCAGGCTGCAGCAGTAGGCAGCCATGCAGCACAGCCTTCCCCTCCCCTACCTGCCCTTCCCTACCCTGGGCCTTCAGGTCCAACACCGCAATCAAAGGGCTATTAATCAGCGTGAGGAAACAGGACCTGCAGAGGAGTGAAGACAGAGGATCTTGTCCTTGTTCACTTGGACAAATACGAGATATGGTTACATGCGATCCATCCTGCGAGGCATCTTTGAAGTTACCTCCCTGCTGGAGAGCAGGGGGTGATTTTTCATGTGAGCATAAATGAACATGAAGGGGACTGGACACCGATACACTCGCATGTGCCGGGATGAGCAAAGGTATGACATATAATCCCTCAAGGATGAATGTTGACTTTGTGAGACAGAACCCGTTTTCTTTTCAACTCATGCAGCGCTCGCTTTAAATGTCCCAGTTTCCCAAAGGAAGAAAGCCACTGCAAGTATAGACCAACCTCAGGGGTATGTCCCCCAAACTCAGAACCAGCACTGCTGCTGCACAAAGAGCCGTTCATGTGTTCAGTAACAGCTGGGGAATGAGTTGCTTACAGAACATCTACACTGGTGTCTGCCCATTTCATCAAAAGCCCTTCACTCTCATTATCATTTCAAGTTGTTGCTTTTTTGGCATCTTCTTGTGTACAAAGTGTGAATACCCAGAAGTCATGTCTGGGTTGGGCTTGTCCCACCTGACATGCAGCTGGGTTGTGCTGTGGCCTTTCCGTGTTGGAATGTGAAATTAAAGTGACAACACAAGAACATAACACAGACTACTTGTAGAATTTCAGGCAGAATGAAGTTTTGTACAGTCTGTACTAGAGAGAATGGAAGACATCAAATTAAACTTTTCATCTGGGAAAGTTATAACTCAATAAAACTATGAGGGACACTTGACAGTAAAGAGGTACTTAGTTGTCAGTGGGGTTGCTAATGGATCTGTTGGTTTCGTGGATGAGGGAGAGCTGACTCCAAACAAAATATGATGGTTGGATCATGTACATATAGTTCAGATATGATCAGATAGACAGCCGGTCAGGTTTCAGCTGGGTCTTGGAGTCTTGGACTCCGCATTTCAAAGATTTGAAATACGGTTCAAGCCCCACTCTTAAGTATGACACCTCTTTATCATATTTGTTTTTGGCTCGGCCTGCTTTTAACCCGAACCCTAACCATATCCCTATATGAGTTCCATCTGTAGCGTACTTTCCACCTGATCTCAATGATGATGCACATGCCATGAGTGAAGCTGATCTGGTTCCCAACATACACATACACGCCACAGAGAGAGAGACTCTGGAATTAGTCAACAGACTGAGGGAGCTGTGGAGTTATTAATGTTCCCTGATAATTGTGACTGTGCGCAGTGTTTGTTGACATGTTGGTTGGTTGACCCTGAGTTATTTCGGCTCAGCTCCTCCACTGCTCCTAATGGTCTGTGTGATGCCAGAAGCCGCCCGTGGACACGCCGTCAGCAGCAATCATATGTCAGCGGCGCTCTCTGGAGAGCGGAGGGGACGTTGACAAATGAACGCGGGACAACACCGACGAGGAGAGGAGAGAACACAGGAAGCGGCGTCAGCGACAGGTAAGGACAGAGGAGAGGAGAGGAATGGATGATGTAGAGGAAAGACAAAGCAGGAGGATGTGAGCGAGAGAAACGAGCGGCCAGCTAAAGGTCTGTTTCCAGAGCTGGCTTTGATTAGCGACTGTGGCAGAGCTCTGTTCCTCATTAAGGCAGCACAGCGTGGAGGTGAGGAGCGAGAGAGCGGGCGGTTTCTGGGGGGATGGACTATGCAGATTGAGTCAGTCCCTGTCCCGCCGTACATCATCCCTTCAAACTGAGGCGACCATAATTCAACTTCTGATCTTATTGGTTGTCGGCTGTGGAATTCATGGCCTTCATTTCTGTGAAATATGTGTGTTTGAATAAAGTGATCTCCACTGGAGAGCGAAGACCTCAGCTGCTTTTCAAATGTGATGGTATCTTCATCCGAGTGTCAACGCTGCACAGCAGGGACTTCCTTATTTTCTCTGTTCGGACCATCACAAACACAGAAGAATATACAGCAGGCTCCGGCCCACATCTAAGAAAGTATGTTTCTTAGGAAGTGGATCAACTTTGTGGGAGTTGTATCACCACACGGCACATGGGAATTGCACAACATTAGATATTCCTCCAGAACAAGTTTATGGCCCTGAGTATTTTATGGAACTATTTGTATCAATCCTCCTATAAAATGTAAAACTCGGCAATAAAATTCACAGTAAACAACTGGCTATGTCAATAAAGTTTCTCACGAAAGACTCGTGGTGATGAGGGGACACTCCAGAGTTCATCCACAGAGCATTTCAGCAGGACAGTGTAAACAGGAGCTGGAGCAGTGGACAGTACGAAGAAACAACAGTCTTTTCAGATCACTGACTGTCAACCTGTTCTAGTTAAATTAGTTTAAATTAAAATTTGAGAACATAGGTTGAAGTTGTAGTATTTTCTTTGAGGTATCAGCAGTAGAGTCGACAATTTGCCTTCTCAATTCACATGTAAAGTTTATGTGATGTGTCACGTGGCATCCATTTTCTGTTGATTACCAACATGGAGCTGAAACATTTCAGACAGATCAATGAAGTGCAACTCCACCATTTTAAAACCCATCAGAATGGATGAAGCCTTTGTCAGCCTACTGCTCAGTCAGCTCAGTTTAACATGTAACATGTGTCGCCGCCACAAAGCAACACGCCTGACCGACACACACAGGGCTCAGTGTTGATGCTCCTATGGCAGGTGTTGCCAAACACTGTGATGTAAAGCAACACAAAACCATTCAACTTTCAATGGGAGCTCATTTGTTTCCGTCTCTGCATGAGCGGCTGCAGGATTAAGAGCAATAAGCTTGAGGATCCAACGTGGCTCTTGAATGGAAACAGAAATAAATGATGAGTGCTGGTGAAATGAGATCGGTCCATCCTGTGCTTCAGAGAGACAGAGTGACACATGAAAAATCGTCAGAGTTTCACTTGTGAATCTCCAAACCCACAGTGGAGCCATTCCAAACGCTCCGACGTCTTTCATGTTCAGCTCGCTCTTGTTGCCAAACGCCAGTGATGGATATTTGTTTCCTTTCATGGCGTCAAGAAGCAGCGAGGATTTAGCACCTCGCTTAGATTCTCTGCACTGCCTCATCTGCTCTTGTCACAATAAAAGATCCTCTTTTAAAAAGTCTTGATGGAGACCATGTGAGTCTTACAAAATATTTTTTTGCTGTAATCTAATTTGCAGTGATTATGAGAGCGAAGGTTTGAATTAAAATGTGCTTTGGAACATGCCAGTGTAATCGAAAAGACAATACGCCAATATCCTCCAGAGTCTCAGAGTGTTGTTACAAAAGATACAATTAGTCAAAGTGTATATGTACAATTTAATCAAATAGTATTTTATATTTGTTTGGACAGAGAGAGACAGAGCAGAGGTTCACCCAGACCAAGTTTATGTAGGTTCATGTTCATCCAGTTCAGCTTGAAGTGTTGTCACCGTTTGTTGGTGATAATGTTCCTTCCCAACGTCCTCTGACCACAAATGAACTGAAAGAAGAGCAGGAATAAAGAGTCTCCATCATTTTTCATTACATCTGACAAGGCTACAAAACCTTAACTCCATTACTGGCCCGGCATTCAAATGTTCCAGAGACAGGTATTGATGAGCGGCAAACCTCATCTCGAAGAGACGAACGTGACATATGTGCATGTGCAAATGTTGTAACTTGAATAATGAGTCCTAGTGATGCACTGTTTGAGATGTATTTGTGTCAGAGTGTGTGTGTGTGTGTGTGTGTGTGTGTATGTGTGTGTGTGTGTGTGTGTGTGTGCGTGTGTGTGTGTGTGTGTTAGTGTGAGAGGGCCTGCAGGCTCCCGGTGGCCTTACCTCAGGACACTAACAGGACTCGGTTAGCCCCAGACTCTTGGCACAAAAGCGGCTTTGTGTCTCAGAGCTGTTATTGCGGTGAAAAGGTTTCGGGAGGTGAATGTGAAATAAGGTCCTCGCTTTTCTTCTTTTTGCAACCTCGTCTTTCACTTCCTCGCTTTACAAATGCATGGACGCCATTAACGGGGGAATCAGCGCCATTCAGAAGGTGTATAATGGTCAAGAAGCTGCGATAATCCGCTGTTCAGATGTTGGCTCGCTGTTGAAATCTGAGCCGGAGCTGTGTGTCACTCGGTGTGTGTGGCAGCTTCTCAGGGTTTCCCACTGAAGAGGACAATCAGTGTGGTGAACCTCTGCTCTCCATCGACCCCTCCCTCCCGCAGACCACTCACCTCTTTGTTTTATTGGGTCATTCCACTCGGTAACAGTCAGAGATAACTGCTCTTATTATGTGGTGGTGCTGGACAGTTGTACGGCGGCATATTTTCGGGATTAACACGTGATTCACACACACTCAGGTACAGGAAGTGAGGAGCCGGGCTATGTGGACGCAATGCTAATATGGGCTTTTCATGCAAAGCTTAACTGGGTTGTTAAAGGTTTGGGTCTGCGATGATGCTGAGGGTTTACTGCAATGAAGCCAGTCACGAACATACATGCATTAAATGCATCTGCCTTCCAGACCTCTGCTATAATCACAGC
The DNA here is from genome assembly GCA_016785325.1 of Chascanopsetta lugubris. Lineage (NCBI taxonomy): Eukaryota > Metazoa > Chordata > Actinopteri > Pleuronectiformes > Bothidae > Chascanopsetta > Chascanopsetta lugubris. The sequence continues at coordinate 41,256 of JAFBJT010107463.1, read as the reverse complement.
AGGCCCCCCTCTGTCTGATTTAAGGTGGCTGAGGGATCAGAGCGGACTTAGATTCGCTGCACCCAACAGAATCATGATGAAAGTCAGCACTTGCATCATTAACACCTAATAAATTATAAACGAGTGGACTTCGTCGTCACACCTTCTTTTGTCGGTCTGGATGTTTCAATTGAGTCCGAGTGAATGTGAGAGGTGCCTCAGAGCAGGATTCCGACCCACAGGTTCCTCTCAGGCTCGGTCAAACAAATCAGATGGATAGTTCAAACTTTTAATCACAGGAAGCTGAGACTGCAGAGAATAATAGAAGAAGAAGAAGAAACAAGAGTCAGATTGGACTTGGATTTCAGACTTGACGAGTAGTTTACCTTTCAGCCATTGCATGAGCCTTGCTGACACTTTCTGCAGGCTGTGTGTTGTTCCCAGAAAAATACACAATTAAAAAGTGTGCTTCTCCTCTGCCCTAAGTGATATCAGTGGAGTGTATCGCCGTCATGGACATTCACCTCATGTCCTTCACCTGCTTGAAAGTAGCTGCTGTGGATGATCAACAAATGGGGCCAAGCAGCGGATCCACAGAGCTGCTGCTCTGCATCACTCACGCAGCCTCGGTGGCCTCTAGTTACCCCTCTCAGGGTAATGCTGTCACGTAACAAGTCGCTTTTTAACTGCAGTTGGTGGAAATCACTTTGAAAATGAAAGGTTTTCAACACCGATAACATGCAAACATCATCTGTAAACCAGTCGGTGACAATTACAGGATGTAGATGCAGCCCACACACGTATGTATGTCTCCAGAAGTCTTTAATCATTGCCTCCAATTGCAGCGTGAAACCTGATCAAACAAAAACTTGAACCCTCGCTCTGACTCTCACCCCCACAGCTCCCAGATAAAACCGTCTGTGATCATCTCCTGCTTTGATGTGACTCTTCCTCTCCACATTTTACTGTTCCTTCAAACTCCCCTTTTATTTTATTTTTTTACTGTCCCTCCCTCTTCCTCTGCTCGTGGGGCTGGGCTGTTATCAGGTGAGGCTGGTTAGCGGGTCTTTGTCGCGCTGTGATTCTGATAAGACCCGCCTCATTCCCAGGCCTGCGCCAGGTGACCCTGTGTCGGCCGCCTGCTGTCACTCGGCCTCATCAGACCTTCGGGGAAGCGTCTGAGCTCTGCTGCATTATCTCTGAGCTGATAACGTGGAAGAAAGGGCAGAGGAAGAGGGGGCATGAAAAGTGCTTTTATTCTGTCACATTTTAACACATCGAGTGGCTTTGAAAGGGTCAAAGACAGATAAGAGGCACTGATTTCAGGGCTGTCGCTGTGACCTCCTGTGGGCCCGGTAATGAGAGGATCCACGGTTTAACGGTTTGCTGGCTTCATTATCCTCTGTGGCTTTTTGAAGAAGACAGGACCTGGATCTCTGCTGTTTGCTAAACACCGGCATGATTTTAACAACTTCTGTGGACGTAAATGAGAGTGGTGACTTAAACCGTGGATTTTGTTAATTGGGGAAATGAGCCTATTCCAAATCCTGCAAAAAGATAGTGATGCACTGCTTTCAGACACGGACTGAACTCTGGATGATCTCCTGAAATTTAGCAGAGGGGCTTAAGAATGTAAGACGTGTTCAGGCCTCCAGAATTCTCCCCCCTCCTGCCCCAAGAAACATACTTAGAATCTATGTAATAAAGAGAATAATAATATTAATGTAATATAATATATATTTAATCTTGGCCGAGTCTGACCTTATTTGAACTCCTGACAACCATGATAGTTATTTCCATATCCTCCATTATTCCGACCCTGTGTCAACATGGTAAAGGACCGTCTCCTCCAACCTCAACCTCGGGCCATTACGGTCATTCCGTTTGACCCGACACGTTTACTTTCACTTAGAAACAGGTACTTTGTGGAATTAGCTGCAGAACAAATCATTGCCACGCGACAGAAAACTCCAAACCTCTCTCTGACGTGCTCAGACATCGTGGACTATTCAAAGGTTTGGTTCTCATTTCCGATGATTGTCAATAAGCTGTTAAGGATCTGTGGCCTCAGGGAATGGGGTCAAGGAGGTCACTTATCGTTTCATAGTGTTTGTGTTGTAGTATTAGTCGTAGTAATAGAGGTGGAAGCAGTAGAATTGTCAGAGGTAGTTGTAAAAAAGTAGTAGTTGACCTGGATGTGCACTCATGGCCTATTTATAAACTGTAGCGAATCAGCTTCTAACAGACATCTGTGTGAATGGTATCAATCTTCACATCTTTCTTACTTTTTGGAAAATAAATTCACTTCAAGGCTTTTCAGTGAAGCAGCACAAAGTGGTGCATCATCCACATATCTTGAAGATCTTGACAACAAAAAGGCCTCACCGCCGTTTTTACATTTCACTTATCTCCCTCCAGAATAAGCAGAGGGGATCATTCTTACGTATCTGGTTTACATTAAAGTGATTCTCCCCCACTGGCTCCATATCTGTTGTTGGCAGTTTCTATTGTCCTGATGAATTAGTTGTCCCCTCCACGTATTTGATTTCGAAGCTCTGAACTCTATCTGCGTCGGCCTGTATGTCACGCGCCTCTGGTATAAAAGGAAAGTTATACTCCCCGTGGGTAAATCATTTATATTTGCACAGCTGGACGAGGCTGCGTGGAGAGACTCAGAAGTATTTGGACAACTTAACAATGTTAATTTGAAACCTATTAACATTCTGCTTTGGTTCAGCTTTTAAAGGAGGATGTTGAAGCACAGAGAGCAGCGCTCGTTTTCCACTCCAACATTTGCATCCATGAAATCACGATGAACCGTTCTGGAGCCGCACGACTCTTAAGAAGGGACGAGGAATGAAAACACTTACTGGGCTTTTGCTCACATGTCAAACTGTGACTCCTCAAGAGACAGTCCTTTTTTCTGCGTTATGTTACTGTGGCAGAGTTCATTATTTTCTCCTTTAATTGAATCTGTCTGTGGCTTAATGGTCTGATCCAGATGGATTAACTGGTTTCCCGCCACCCACCGGAACACTCACACTGTGGCGGGCGCCGCAGTTATGAATTGTAAAGAAAGCTGGTGCCAACTTCATCCAGTCTTAATCCGACTGGTCCTGTTGGACAAACACCATCAGACACAAGCATGCAGCTTCTGAGCTCACGCTCCGGCCTCACCACCACAGGTTCAGGCGGGATGGAGCGTTTTTCCAGCTCGGTCGCCTCGCGCATGATTTATGACGAGAATGAAACAGAGTGGGCTCCACATGTATCTAGTATGTGGCGTCTGTGTTAGTTTATACGAGCGTGTCACCTTGATCCCGTGGACGGAGCACTCCTGGAAACGAAACCAGGAAGCGTGCTACAGTGGAATTATCCAAACAGACTGGAAATGCAGATAAACACATAGAGATTGTTTGTATAGAGAGAAGAGCTGTACGACTCAAAATAACTCAGAGATGTTATGATTCGGCTGTAATCAGTTTTATTTGTTTAGTCATAATCATAAGGCTCATGGGAGAAAGTGGGGCGTCCACTGAGGAGACGGTCAGAGGTTTGATTCCGGGCTTCTCCACCACATGGACCCCTCAGGTTGCACCAAATGGATTGATAGAACTCGCGCAGCAAACACAAAATGCTGTCAGAATGTGTGTGAGTGGTAAAGTCACATACACACCCATGTGGCAAATGGAATCACAGCCATTGCAGTTAGAATGAGAAAAAGGAGGTCTTAGATATTTTGAACAGACGGTCTAACAACGTCAAGAAGTTGTGGGCAAACACCAGTTCTCAGATGTGCAGGTCTGATGTACATGTCAATTGGTCAAAGGCTAATTGAGAAAATGGTTTAAACTGTGTTTTATGCACTTTTATGATTTGCTGCCAATATTTATCATATGCTCATGTCTTGTTTCATTACGTCTACCGCCGCTGTGTGTGAGTGTGTGTCATTGTGCCAGTGTGCGATGTTCAGTGTGGCTTTGTTTAGACTGTGGTCAGGCCTGTTTCATGGTGTCCTCCAGGGAAACATCTCCAGCGCTGAATCAATTTGTGGAGCAGATCCGCACTTTCTGCACCTAAAGGAGAATCTCTGCGTCTCTGTGGGTTTCCTCTCCGTCGAGCTTGGGCGAGGGCGCACATGTAGCGTGCAGCCCTATCGACAAACGATGGGTGCCAAAACGCCGCTGCGCACATGCTTCAACAGAGACTGAAATCAAGACCCGGACTCGCTGGTCCACAATTACCCTCCAACCGAGCGGTTACCCTCATGCCAGCTGCACTGAAACATTATCTATGACGCATATTCATAAGAAAACAAACATCCCACTTTGCCCAATAACCAGTTCCACCTATTATGAGCCATGTGGTGTAATGGCTCCTACAGTAGCTTTAACAAAGCTGTTTCTGTGCCGCTTGCATCATGTGTTTGTGTTGTGATGCAGATAACCCGACATGTGGAGTCAGAGACATTAACGCCATAAAACCCTCATTCATAAACATTTCTTTTTCCCCCTCATGCGTGACGAATGGAGCCATCAGTCAGTCGGTGTGTGTGTGTGTGTTTGCACAAGCACCACCATGACCTCTGTGTCACTTAGCACAGGTCCTGCACATGTCGGCGTGTGCAACCGTCTTTTAATCACTGCAAAAAACTACAGTGAAAAATGAGTGAAACCTTTTTTTCCCTTTTCCTTTACGCTGTTTGCATTCTTTGACCCCCTTCCACTTTTGATGGAGTCCGCGTGTTTACCTGACTGTGTACACACACATATTGTGGTGTTTGTGTGGCGTAAACATATTACCCCCGAATCAAAGTCAGACCTCCTGCAGTGACACGCTGACAAGTGACGGCGTCGAGTCAAGGCGAACAATGTCAAACACCGACCTCCCGCAGCAACCCCCCCCCCCCGCACCCAACCCCCCCCCCCCCCCATCATGTTCAGATCACCCGTTCTCAGGTCGTGTGCGGCTGCCAGAGGCCACGGGGTCAAAGGTCAGGGCTGAAAGGATATATCATAGCACGACCTCCATCACACAAAGTGACCGTGAAATTTGGACAAGGTGCAGTGTCAGGCATCGCCGGCCAGCTAATCGGCAATTTCGCTCCGAATGTTGGTATGTGGTTTGAGCGCAGCGTGCTGCCGGATCGCCCTGAGGTTGTGGGAAGTCTCCTCCAGAGCACAGCGAGGAAATGTTTGTTTTAAGTCAAGAGTTACATCATATTTACGCCACAAAGCCCCGAGCATGATTTGATTATGTTTATGCAGTTTGCGGGATGAAATACCGGCTCGTTTCTCTCTCATATCCTGAGAAGCAGCTGGATGCAGCGCTGCAGGAAGTCATTGACTCCAGTTTAAGTGGCAGTCAACACCATATAAATACTGCATGTCACATAAAAGTAGCGGGTTCAGGTGTTTACTTTAGTAAACTGATAGATTTGCAAAAACATTCACTGAAGTTGAGGTACAACTACTCACTGTGCAGATTTATGATTAATACCTTTGTAGGACTTCATTTTGAACTCGCGGAGACTGTTTTCTTTAGTTTTGTTCTCAGCAGGATTGATCCACATTCCAAACTTGTTGCAGCACTGTGGTCTGGAAGTAACTCATTATATAAAGGTGTGGACCAGAATACGGTGATTGTTTTCTTGTGCATTGATATTTTGAGAAAATCTAACTGACTGAGGTATTGATCATGTTCAAGTATAAAGTTGTGTCTTAAAAGTTCAACAAATAGGATTTAGAGATGTCTTTGGGAATAATCCATCACATTTGAATGTGGATCCCAATCAACATCAGATGCAGAATTGAAGGATACAGAGGATAAAGTCCTTGATGTTGATGCTGTTTGAAAAACACACTTCTCTAACCACAGGTGAGTTCCAGAGGCGTTGAAGTTTGAAATCGCAGCATTGCGAACAAATGAATAGAGACTTCTCTTTGGATCTGATCCAGCTGCTGCGCTCACATGTCAGAGTTGAACATACTGAAGGAGTTTGAGTTATGGCTCATATTATAGCAGAACAAATAATTATAATTTCAGCTTTTCTTTGCAGCTGAAACCACTTTAGCTTTCAGGTAATGTCATCGCCCCCCAGTGACTAACACCTCGAATGTTCCTACATAAGGATAAAGCCAACCGATTACAGTCATTACAGCCAGTGTTGTTCCTGTAACACAATCTGGCCTCTTTGTGTTTGTGCAGCCACTTGCATGGAGGCTCCGTTACATGTCTGTGTTGTGTTGCCGTGTTTTCTTCATGTCTGACCTATGACTGGGAACATTTTACGCATTCAGACAAATGACCCCGACTGAAAATGGTCCGGAGGGAACTCACACCTCGTCGTCACAAATCCTGGAAATACGCGCTTTGCATTTTTACACTTTGCAACCACTCAGCTTTATGGAATCCCGCCGACCTCATCATTAACCTCCCAGCAATCATTGAAATTGATCCTTTTCCGCTTCCTGACTTCCGTCTTTGATTTTTTTTTATGTCCCATCAAGTGTTTTCCAATTTTTATCCTCAATATTTGGACCCACTGACCGTTTCAATCACCGCGCTTCAACCATTAATCCTTTCATGCCCATAACCAGGATGTCAGGGTCACCGTTGAGTCTTACGGCTCCGAGCACAAGGGGTTAACATGTGGCCGTGACCCTGCTGATGGAGCGCTCCTGTGTGGTCAAACAGGGTCACGGGGTCACAGGAGATCAATGAGAGGGCGAGTGACAGAAATGCATCACAATCCAAAGCTGGAGCCAAACGTGTCGTTCCAACAGTGAGCGAGTTCTCCCTCAGCGCCACCGTCGATCCACTGTGCCACTGTGAACCTGTGCGGAAACGGTTGTTTATAGTGACACCTGTGGCAGTCAAGTGATGTGCAGTCAACATTCTTTTACTCACCTGTGCAAGTGCCGCCCCAGGATGGAGCTGGTTATCGAAGGCCATCAGTCCACGTCAGCCCTGTTGTGATCACTCTTCTATGAGCTTCTGTGAATATGCGCTGTTGCTGGGTGAGCTGCCCAATCAAATTGGCTAATTGGCTCGGGGGCAGGCCCATTCGTCATACGTCCATTTAATTTTGCCGGGAAAGTCACTTCATACGACAGCCAACCACAATAACTCAGAGAAAGTGCCAGTTGTTCGTTTTTGTAACCGGCTGTTCTCACAGTCACAGTAAATAGTGATCTGAAACAAAATAAAGTTGCCTCATGCTCCATTATAAATGTATTTGGAGAAGAGATTTGATCTGAGCGGCATTTCTTCCTCTACTTGTCGGGCCCATAAATCATAACGCTCCCTCTCTCCCACAGTCTGTTGTCACTCATGGCTCGTTAGGGTTCTGAACGCCGTCATCAGAGAGCCGTCGTCCTGTGTGTCCTCTCTCCAGTCTGATGTGATTTATGTGTGTGACAGGTGCTCCCACAAATACACACACTCGCTGTGTCCCACATCGCAGCCATTCTGAGCAGGGAGAACCTTTGCTCCGCTCTCATTAGTCCCGTGAGCGAGTGGAGGCCAAGACAAACCATTTCTGAATTTCACTCATCAGATCTGTCCGTTGGCATTACGCTGCAAATCATATGTTTTTCCATCATTTATATTCGTGTTTTGGGAATGAGAGTGTTGGCCGACGTTCAGTGCACCTTCAGAGGCTTCAGCTTAACTGCGGCACGTTGGACACATCGCGCGTACGGGGATTTAACAAATCGAGCATTTTATGATGTTTGACTCCGCTCTTGCTGCCACAGAAATGGAAGTGGAAACGTTTATTTTGCTCCCTGGACTCTAATTACCGTCGTTAAACTACTCAAAGGGCAGTGCTTCCCTGTATGTATATATCCATCTGTGCATAACTGCATCCATTTGTACCCATAAAGAATGTTCAGGCAACCTTGTGAGGAGGTGCAGGCTTCTCTGCCGGCCGTCCTTGATCGAGGACTCCACCGGTTTGCGCAAATAGCTGGATGGAAACATTTAACCAGGCTGAGGGATGGCCCTCAGCCTGACCATCACACACACACACACACACACACACACACACACACACACACACACACACACACACACACACACAGCCATAAAACACAGCCATATGTTAGGGATCTCCCCCACGATTACTTGTCTTTTGATACTTAGTATGAGGGCAGTAAGTATGACTAATGACATGGTATTTAAAATGTGGCAGATGATAAGACATGATTCCACGCTCTTAACCTGGATCTTGAACTTAATCGTCCAATTCATTAGCTGTCTTTACCTGCAGCTTGCATTTGCAAACGTCAGACACAAGGATTACAGACTGTGAGATCAATCACTCTGTGATTTACCTGCGTGAAGGACAACGACTTAAACTCCACAGGGAAGTTTCCACCGTTCAAATACATTTTTCTTCGGCTCACCTTGATCCATGATGACCAGTCACACAGGAGCTGCTTTCCAGTGGGCCAGATATATAGAAACACAAAACGGATCCCATCTGTTTGGCCGTCTAGGGCTGTTACATTCACTCCTGTTTGTGGCCTTGACACTCATGACACACACGTGAGCAGTCAGTCACAGTACATGTTCACACACACACACACACACACACACACACACACACACACACACACACACAGTATAAAGACATACGTACATGAATATTTTTTGCTAAACTAACAGTCTGTGTGTTAGAGGCCAGTTGGCTGTACTTGTACTGTATAATGTACAATCTAATGTGACTCATTTTATCACCTTAATTCTCAACATTCGTTTCAAATGTTACATGTGTTTTCTGCCAGTTAGCATTTAATGTCACTTTACTTCTCTATTCTAATTTTTTTCCTACTCTATAGCCCCACAATACCGCCATGCCCCTTATTTTATTTCATTTCCTCTCCTCTCCTCTCCTTTCCTTTTCTTTTCTTTTCTTTTCTTTCTTTTCTTTTCTTTTCTTTTCTTCAGTATTTATTTTACTTTGTTCGAATGTATTATTTGAGCATGGAAATAAATTACACCCTGATGACACCCAGTGATTTGTTATTTGCCTGATACAGTCACTCAGTCTGTTAGAACCTGCAGTGACAACATTTAATCCCAGCACCTAAGAAATCAAACGTTTTATGTTCAGTATGTGCGTTCACCATAAACAACAGACATTTAGAAAAAAAGAAAAGTGTATGTGTATGTGCATGTGTGTGTACGATGTCTTTCATCCTCCCATGTATAAGTAAATCAAAATAGCGCTGCATTGTCATATGAATACTGTTACATGTTAGATATTCAAGATGTTTTTTATGGCATGTCTGCGTAACCTTTGTCACTAAATTTACTGAATTCGGTAACGAGACACAATATGCGATCCATTCCTGTATTTTACTGCTCCCATAAGGTCGATACAGTAACTGGATTTCTCACTTAATTCCAAACAGACCGTGTGTGTGCTGTGTGGCAGGAGAACATCCAGAGCCTGCAGGTGAGCTCTGGCCGACACACTCTCTCTCTCTCTATACGGTAATGATTTGTAAGAGAAAGGAAAAGGCCGTCATAGCCCCTGTCATGCTCTTATTACGCCCAGTAGTATAATCGCGTCTTTTCTCTTCTGAAGATGTTGTTAAAGTCGGAATAACGTCTCGGAGGACTTCCTCAATAACTCTTTACAGCCAGGCCCGATCATCCCGACCGCTCTTCTTCGAACCCAGACGTGGAATGAGGAAGAAATGAGGAGCAGATTTCTGTGATGAAGGCTTGGATGTTATTAAAAGAGTTTTCTGAGCGACGCTATGAAACTCTCTCTGTTTGCAATGACCCGTCTCAGATACGATCACAGGGACACAACGCTACAAACGAAAGGTTGTGTGCTTCGCTGTTTGCTTTGAATCATTTACTCATATTTATAAATCACTTTAGATCCACCTCCTCCTTTTCAATTGGAATCGTTGCAGAGAGGTTGTGGAGCAAAGTCAAACCAGGGCCACAAGCAGACGATGTGGGAATCGGGCAGCGCTGCCGAGGAGCAGCAGGGCCCGGGTCTCTGCCTAATGGTTGCAGGGCAAATACTTTGAGGACTTTGCACTCTAACCACAGAGGAGTGACTCACTGAGCAGAAATATTATTTCATTTAGAAATGTAAAAGGAAATGTCAAGGCCAAGCTGTGATTGCTTACAGTTCCCCCCTCTGTTTGCTATCAGTGTTTGTGTAATTGTGTGTGTGTGTGTGTGTGTGTGTGTGTGTGTGTGTGTGTGTGCGCGTTTGGATTCATGTGCACGCTCAGGAGGCATTGCCCTTTTCGCTTCGGGCCGCGTTCCTCGACCATGCCCTGTGAGTGCTCAGGAAAACCACAACATGTGGGGCACATCCCGGAGAATGGATTCAGAATCATGATGTGATTATTATAATATGATAAAAATGGAAGTCTATATAATTGCATAGAAGCATAGAGTCAAGGTTCAGTGTGTAGGATTTGGCGACATGTAGTGGTAACGCCGGATGTTGCAGCTGACCCCTCTCACTTCCCCCTTCACTCCCAAGCATCTCATCTCCTCAAAACTCAGAGGGTGTTAACTGCAAAGCTGCTTTGTGTTGGCGAGGAGACATGTTGTTACTCAGGCAGCACAGTCCTGGCTCTACGTGTTACACTGTCCATCAAACACAATCAGCACTAAAACACTGGGTGACCTCAGTGTTGGAGCATGTTGCTTGATGCGCGCAGCAGATTCAAGTCACATTGTCTTATTATACTGAGGCTTTCAACTTCCTGTCTGCGCTAAACACTGGCACATCGAAGATCTGACTGCTCAACGTTGGCTTTGGAGGAGAAACCAGGGATTAATATTTATTTAACTATGCATTAGTGAGGTTGGCCTCGGCTGCATCACTCATGGTTAAGTACATGCACACACACACATATATCAAGGACTTGAGCGGTTTGTGTGTCTACAGTTTGATGGGTTCAACAATGACTTTTCCATGCTGTTGTCATCCATCTCATTTGCCTCCTGCGTGAATAAGGCCCCGCCCACTCTGCTTACACGAGAACGACTGAGAATGCTGCAGTATGGCCTCCAGGCCTGAGTGGCGCTGTAACACTGTCAGAGGAATACACCACAAACAGACAAGACACGGAGCATGCGCACTGGACTCTTCAGATGTAAACAAACACAGGAGCGCGAGCTTGAGAAGAGACGTCCGTGTGGATCCTGCGACGAGGTAGAACTTCTGCTTCCTTTACACATTGGACTACAAGTAATCCGCCATTTCCGGATCGAATCGAAAATAGATCGCCCTCGTCTCCATGTGGATGGGGCCTGAGACTCACCACGTCTGACACCACTCAGCCAAGTCAGAGTCACTGACATGTGAGTAGCTGTTCCACCTCTGTGCACTGTAAGAGTAACCCATAGGCCTCAATCAATCAATAATCAATAATCAACTATCATTTTATATTAATAATGGATCATTTGACCCAGTGTAAATGAAGGGGTCAATTAATGGACCACTTTATTGACACTAAACTTAAACTAATTTAGCTTGTTATCAATTGGGGTCATATCCACTTTGTTGTGGCTTTGTTCATTTCTGCTGTAACGTTTTGAGAAATCTGAATATGATGATGTATATAGAGCAGGAGCATCCGTGTCTTCCTCGAAACCCACAGCTCTGATGCACATTCATCATAATACATTATATATATTATAATATAGTCTACCATAAAACAACTGAATTCACTAAAGCTTTCAGAAAGGAAAGGAAAATATATAATTTGCAAAGCTATGGAAAAATGATTAAATCGTCCCAGGATCTGCTGCTTTGTCCAGATCCATTCAGTGAGTTCCCTCCTGGCTCGTGAGTCACTGTTCCAATACGTTTCACAGACATCAGTTTTGAAAATGCTGCACGATCAAGTGAACAAACAAACAATGATGCAAAACATGACACAACTCTCCACATTTCTCATGTGTGTGTCGTTAAGCTTATTGTTTTGGTTTCTGACCTTCAGCTCGACCTTCAGTGACAGTGCTCTGAGGCGCTCTCGCCACTCCTGAGCAGCATGAAGTATTTTAGTCAGGCACCTTGAACACCTCACCAGTTCACGATGATATTCATAGTCTGCTCTGACACTCTGATGCTGAACAGGCAGACATTACACATCCTCTCTGTCTTCTCCAATCCATGTTTCCATGTTTCACATCTATTTCACAACCACATATCTGGTCCTTCTCCCTCTCGGTGTCTGTGCCTCATCTGTGCGGACGATTCCCCTCTGACCATTATTCTCAAACACACAACAACAAAAAGGGAGCGAGAGCTCGGAAACATGACACTTTACAACCGGTTAGTGTCAGGTAAATTATGACCAGAGTTGAAATGTACCAGCATCCCTCCACCACCAGGTGGCTCCATGAATTTGTTAGTTTTAATTAAGTAATTAAGTCACACCATGATGGGCGACGGGGAAATAAAGGCGGCACATGTGGTGCTCTTTATAAATCACAGTGTGTTCAATAAGGCTGTTTCATATTTGAGGAAATATTAATGTATTCTGTTGAAAACAGCCAGGACTATTGGGCATCTTTAACCGCCCTCCTATTGAGTTTAGATAAAATAGCCTGTAGGAGGTGATTATGCAAAGATCATCTGGAGCAGGGTAATAAAGCCGCAGCTGTAATTACAATTAGAGCTGTTTTTACTGGTTCTGACAGGCACCAGACGCCCACGCTGGACTGAGGGGTTGGGAAAGCAGGGAGAAAGAGATGGAGAGGGGAGGAGGCGTCGCTAATCTCCGGTCCACAGCCCACGGGCACGGCGGGGCGGGGGGGGGGGGGGAGGGGGAGGGAAGGGGGGGGAGCGGTGTGACGCCGCGGCGGTGAGAAAGGTGGCGAGACGTTCGCGAGCGGCGGCGATAACGAGGCGAGAGAACGTGGGAGCCGGCGAGTGAGCGCGGCGGGAGGAAGGAGCCAGAGGTCAGGTGGTCGGGCCCGGTGAAGCCGAGGCACCGAGAGGAGGCGTGTGGGGAAACGGGTCGTTCGGGCCGAATGAAAACATGAGGCTGTATTTTCACTGTAACATTAGATTTACAGTCTCACACGATGGCAGTCACTCACAGTTCTTTCTTTCGACCCGTCCACCCTCGGC
>JAFBJT010107463.1:17849-27942 GCA_016785325.1 Chascanopsetta lugubris | reverse complement strand
CAGATGTCAGACTGTGATCTTATCAAACCACATGTAAAGGCACCAATTCCAGATTTTGATCTGTGCTAATTCCACACACACACACACACACACACACACGCACACACACACAAAGAGAGTATGTTTACGTGCACCCCTCAGTGACATCAGCCTGAACAGGAAGTGGTTTGAACAGGGGAGATGATGAAGAGCGCCCCCTGTGGTGGAAACAGCAGAATCAGTATATTTTAAGACGACGAAGGATCTTATATAACAGTCTGTCTGCCTGGTGCGTGTGTGTGTGTGTGTGTGTGCGCGCGCCTTCCCTCAGAGGTCAAAGGTCAGACTATGATTGACACATCTCTGCATGAATGGCTGTGGTGCATGTAAACACTCTGAGGAAGAGGAGGCTGATGGTGTGATGATCTGACTCCGCCCCCTCAGACAAACACAAACTAACTAAAGAAGGACGTCCTTCTGATTCAGTGCCAAGTAAATAAACAGAAAAGGAGTCGTCCTCTCGTCGCGGTGCCAAGTTAAAGAACGTATGTTTGTGTGTGACCCCTGAGCCTTGACCTCTGACCCCTGAGCTCAGAGTCCTGTCCCCTGAGCTCTGACCTCTGACCCCTGACCTCTGACCCCTGAGCTCAGAGTCCTGTCCCCTGAGCTCTGACCTCTGACCCCTGAGCCTTGACCTCTGACCCCTGAGCTCAGAGTCCTGTCCCCTGACCTCTGACCCCTGAGCTCTGACCCCTGACCTCTGACCCCTGAGCTCTGACCCCTGACCTCTGACCCCTGAGCTCTGACCTCTGACCTCTGACCGAATTCACATGAGTCAGCGCTAAATTTACACAAAGTCATATTCTTTTTAAAAACAACTTTTTTCAGTTTTCATTTTCCCACCAAGAGTCCATTTCAATGTTTGGGTTGAATTTGCGGTTGAAGTTTGAACTCTCAGACTTTGTTCTCATTGGTTCTCAGACTCTGGCGGTCGCTCAGTTTACCGTCACGCTCGCTAACCATCGGTCAGACGGCGGCGTTGGACGGAGAGGTGTGGCCTGAGTGGGCGGGGACACGCCTGTCATGTCCGATGTGATGATGGTTTACATACGTGTTGCCGAACACGCTGCCCTACAGCCAGGTCACATGCTCCGATCCACCCTGAACTCGTTTCCTCTTTGTTTTCATTGTTTCCTGCTGATGAAGCACTTTCTCCGTCACAGCGATGGCGTCTGTTTCCCGACAAACGAGGTCGACTTGAAAACAACGTGGTGACAATCAGCCTCTCAGAAAAACGTCCACAGAAATGAAACCAACTAAATATGACAGAATATTTTGCACCACGACCTTTATTTTGCTCAGCTATTGTTTCTAATGGCTACGTAGCTATTGTAGCGTTAGCGATAGCGCTCTCCGTGTTCAGCGCCACACAGTCTTGAGTTTATGTCGCTTCGTTTGCAGTGATTTGTTATTGCGCGAATCATAGCTAACAACTAGCACCATAGCTAACAACTGGCATCATGTAGTTGTAGCAGTAACTTATACATGAAACAGCATTAGCATTTAGCATTAGAAGCTAGTTTTTAGTTGTTAGCACATTAAGAATAAGTGGCGAACACATATATTAAGTTCTAGTGCAGAATTAAAGGTTTATTATTAATCCATGATGGAAGGAAGGAGAATTAGTTTCTAGTAGATAGTTCATCACGTGACCTCAGATGTTCGTGCAAAGACGTCTTAGAATAATATCCTATGTTTTAAACATGAAGCTGAAATGAGATATTTAAATCCCTGAAATCCACATCACACGTTTACGATTCGACTCGGAGAGAATATTTTTACAAACAGGTCGTTAGAACATGAGAAGAGTTTCATGTTGTTGTTGTTGTTGTTGTTCTCTGGTCTGGAAGCAACAAACATCCAAACACAGACATTCACCATCACATTAGATGTTTGGTCACGTCACTGAGGAGTCACGTGAACACACACACACACACACACACACACACACACACACACACACACACACACACACACACACACCTCAAAGTCCCTGAGAATTTGATTCCGATCAGGCTGATGATGTAAAAGAAACTGCACTACTCCTCCAGTCCAACAGGCGGCGGTAAGAAGAAGCTAGAGGCCTGTTGATCAGTTAGCATTCACTGAACCAGGCTCTCAGCTAGCTAAACATTTAGCCCGCCGCCGACAAGCTAGATGGCCCCACTGTGACCGTTGGGGTCCGTCAGTTACTTACAGTCTTGTTTTTGTTTCTCTAACTTCCTGTGGATTTGTTTTTAGCGTGTGTGCTACATTTAGCATCGTTACATTTATCACCAGCAGCTCGTCGGCTATTTTCTCCAAACTCTCTGCGGTTCGGAGTCGCCGACTCGAAGTCCTGTTGGACTTCTTCCTCTGCCAATATAAACCTGGACCTTGTGCTCCGCCCACTTCTCATACATTCTCTACTTCTGCTCCATTTGTCAAAACGGAGGTGTAGAACCCTGCTAGTGTGTTCCACCAATCAGAGTTCTTTAGCACAAAGCCCGCCCCTCAAAAGTTCCTGGTCATCTGGAGGGGCGGGTCCTTTCAGTGGAAACACTCCCGAGGTTTTTCAGAGTTCCCGGTAAATGAGTTTCCCTCTGACAGGAGATTTCAAATTCTACTTCCTGTGGTTTTTCATCAGGTGACATGTGACTTAAAGGTGCAGTCTGTCAGATCACTTTTGTCACTTCTATAAATATGACAAAATAATTACATACTGACATCGTCATGAATTCAGAATCATATTTACATGAGGAGCGGCTCCTCTCTACGGGGGCGGCCATGTTTTTACAGTTGTTAAAGAGGACGAACTAAACATGTGTAGAGTTTGAACAACGACTGCAGACGCACAGGTTCCTCATGTTCAGAAGAGTGAGCTGATGATACAACACTTCACCTCTAGAGGTCAGCACATCTCACACACTGCACCTTTAAAGCCAGTTGTGCCCAGAACCCTAAAGAGTGACAGCACATCGCACATGGTGAAACTTTCCTCCTCCGTCTTCTCATTTCCTTTTTTCCAAGTTGTCGTCAGAAGCTCATCTGTTTTTCTGACGGACAGTTGAAGGTCACCGAGGTCACAGAGCCTCAGCAGTTACCATGGCAACGGTCAGGGGTCGTCATGGCGCTCTGCTGTGGTGACGACACTGAACTTTTAGGAAACTGGGCTCCACACACACACACACACACACACACAGGCTTCCCTGCCCCCCCTCCTCCCTCTCTGGTCGTGCTCCTCCTCCTCCTCCTCCTCCTCTTCATCACTGTTTTCTTTGATTTCCTCGGCTCTTTTCTTCTTCTGTGTCTCATGATGTAAATAAACAGATGGTCATTCTTCTTCTTCTTCAGTCCGGCGACTTTATTCTCCTGTAAATGATTAAAAAGCGACTGAGCCTGGATGATCTACAGTGAACCATCAAAAGTATGAAATACAAGAGTAATCTATTATTCCACTGAAAACAAGCAGAATGTACCTGATGGAGGAGAGGATGTGATGATGACCGTGATGTTGTCATGACGATGACTATGACAGTGTTTAATGATGATGATGATGATGATGGTGGCGAATGATGAAGATTATAATTAAAAACTCCTATGATTCTAAAGAAATCAACCACGAAGAAGTGTCTTTTGTGGAGAGCTCTGTGATTGGTGGATTGTGGTCACGTGAGTGTTTCACTACATCCTCCTCCTCACAGAGACATGCACATGGAAGTCTATGGGGATGGAGCCTCCGGTGGCCACTCTGTGAACTGCACCTTTGTGTTGGACTCCTGTGTCGCATGGTTTCGTCAGACCGACGTAACATGAACCTTTATTTTCATCCAAAATGATTCAAACGCAAAAACAGGAGAAACAAAGACCCCACGCGTCCAGTGAAGGTGGGCGGGGCCTCGGTGAGTCACTTTAACGATCGGAATCTGCCCCCATCCTGAAGCTGAGGTCAAGGGTAGGCGAAGTGAGAGAGCGAGGGATAATTCGATTAAAGTCTTAGAGAGAGAGAGAGAGAGAGAGAAGGAGAGAGGGAGGGAGAGAGAGAGAGAGAGAAGGAGAGAGGGAGGGAGAGAGAGAGAGGTTTAGGTTGAACTTCTCACTTCAGCCTCTGATGGACGTGGGAGTTAAACACCGACTTCTTCCTGCGGCTGAGGGAGGGGGAGGGGCACAGGAAGCTGGAGGGCCAGGAAACAGGAAGTACCATGGAGAGCACGAGGTGGAGGAGGGCAGGTGTGGGTGGATGATCTGTTGTCATTAGCAACCATGAGTCTGACTCACTGATGGACTGACGACAGCTTGTAGCTCAGGTGTTTGATTGACAGGAAGTGGCGGCAGGTGAAAGTCTTCAGGTGGCGGTTTCTCTGTGTGGGCGTGGCTTCCTTGTGAAATGAGGTCATCTGCAGCGCCCCTCAGGGATGACCTCGGAATGACTCCAGGATTTAGAGCTGCAGGTGGTTGTAGTGTCGCAGCTCAGCTGCCGTGTGTGTTCGTCCAACACACACACACACACATGGATTTCAGGACCAAACGATAACCTGAAGATGGTTTGATCATGTTTCATCTCAAGTTTGTTATTTTGTCTAAAATGATCAAATCGAAAGTCAGAGAACGGACTTTGAATTCACACTGACTCAGAGTCGGCGCGTTTGATTGGATCCTTTTTGTTGTAATCAAACGCCGACTCACTGTCTCTTCAGGACGACTGACAGCGGCAGACGTGAGAGGACGTTCCCGATAATAAATCAAACGCTCTCTAACTCCATGACAGCGACGAGTGTCGGACTCCTCGCTCACATCCGATGAGCGCCACCTTGTGGACGATGTGTGGAGTTCCAGGTGTCTGTGACCTTTGCCCTTTGTTCTGTCTGCGCTCCTCTGGGACCTCGTCTCCGCTCTTCAGGTAGGACCGGCGCCTGGTCGACCTCTGACCTCTGAGGCCCTGACCGCTCAAACGTCTGCTTCCTCCACTTCCTCCTCGGTGACGTCCTCTTCTTCCCTCTCACGTCTCTCAGCTCCGGAACTTTGATTTCCTGCTGCTCAAAACACAAAAGTATGAAAACATATTAGCATGTGGTGTTAGCATCATATATAGCGTCCAAGAATCCTGTTGTTTCATAAGATCTGAGCTTCATGTTGTAAATTCACATGATGGCACCCAAACCTCATGTTATTGCGTCACATGTGAGGCGTGTCGGGGTCTTAGCATTGTCATTGAATTATGTTTAGCTTCGCATACGTGAGATCTGTTAGCATCACGTTGTAACAACAGGAACTGCTTTCTTTAGCATCATGTTTGAATGTGTCACAGCATCGCACCACATCGCTGTGTCGAAGCTTCAGGTATTTACAGCGGATATTAGCATCGCATCTGTGCAACTGTTGGTATCATCACGGTGTAGCATCACATCATAGCATCACGGTGTAGCATCACATCATAGCATCACGGTGTAGCATCACATCGTAGCATCACGGTGTAGCATCACGGTGTAGCATCACATCGTAGCATCACGGTGTAGCATCACGGTGTAGCATCACGGTGTAGCATCACATCATAGCATCACGGTGTAGCATCACATCATAGCATCACGGTGTAGCATCACATCATAGCATCACGGTGTAGCATCACATCATAGCATCACGTCGTAGCATCACGGTGTAGCATCACGGTGTAGCATCACATCGTAGCATCACGGTGTAGCATCACGGTGTAGCATCACATCATAGCATCACATCGTAGCATCACGGTGTAGCATCACGGTGTAGCATCACATCGTAGCTCTGTGGTGTAGCATCACGGTGTAGCATCACATCGTAGCATCACGGTGTAGCATCACGGTGTAGCATCACATCGTAGCATCACATCATAGCATCACATCGTAGCATCACGGTGTAGCATCACATCGTAGCTCTGTGGTGTAGCATCACATCGTAGCTCTGTGGTGTAGCATCACACCGTAGCTCTGTGGTGTAGCATCACACCGTAGCTCTGTGGTGTAGCATCACACCGTAGCTCTGTGGTGTAGCATCACAGTGTAATGTCACAACTTAACATTGTGTTGAAGCACCGGATTTGAGCATCACTTCTTAGTATGATGTTGTAGTGTCACGTATGTGAACCTGTGTGCGTGTGTGTGTATGTGTGTGTGTGTGTGTGTGTGTGTGTGTGAGTGTGTGTGTGTGTGAGAGCATGATGGTCATTCACATCCTGCTGCTGCTCACAACCAGCACATGATGACGATGATGATGCATATACATGATGAACATAGACCATCCATATCAATGAAAGTGTGTGTGTGTGTGTGTGTGTGTGTGTGTGTGTGTGTGTGTGTGTGTGTGTGTGTGTGTGTGTGTACATTTGATGGGTGTATCCCAGCTACAAATGTGAAATTACAAAGTCGCCAGCTGTGGCGTGAGCTGCATGAGGAGGTGAAAGAGAGAAAGGTGTGGAGAGAGGGGGGAGAGAGAGAGGGAGGGAGAGGGGGGAGAGAGAGAGGGAGAGAGAGGGAGGGAGAGAAGGCGAGCGGGCGAACGAGCCTGATGTGTGTCAAAGAAGATGAGTGCATGTAGTATACTGCTGGAACAAGATGAATATTGCTGTGTGTGTGTGTGTGTGTGTGTGTGTGTGTGTGTGTGAATGGCTGAAAGCCTCGGAATGTGACTGACAGGCTGACTGTGCACTGGAGCGTGAACACACACACACACGCACACACACACACACACACACACACACCAAGCAGACACGTGGAGGAGAGGCTGTCATGGAAGCAGCCATGCATCTCCTCAGAGAAACACTCAGAGATGGAGGGAGAGGGTGAGAGGTTGAATTGAAAGAAGAGGCAAAGCGAGGGAGGGAGGGAGAGGAAGGAGGAGTTAGTTGGGGGAGTGGCTGGGGCGAGAGAGGTAGACAAAGCTAGGGAGGGGGGGAGAGAGAGGGGGGGGCAAATGAAGAAAGGAGTAGTGGGAGAGTAGGCTCAGAAAAAGAGGCAGTACCAGGAGGAGGAGGAGACAGGGCGAACGAATGAAAGAGAGAGAGAGAGGTGTGTGAAGGTGTGTGTGTGTGTGTGTGTGTGTGTGTGTGTGTGTGTGTTTCTCTCCGGTGTGAATGAATGGAAGGAGCCTGCGTTGTCCCCAGAACGGTAAGAGACCACAACACATCTGGATGGTGTGTGTGTGTGTGTGTGTGTGTGTGTGTGTGTGTGTGTGTGTGTGTGTGTGTGTGTGTGTGTGTGTGTGTGTGTGTGTGTGTGTGTGTACAAGTGCATCATGCCTGAATAAGGTTCACATGGTCACATGCTCAGTATGTGTGTTCTACATGAAGGACGTCTATGTGCTGCAGTGTTAACTGTGGTGTGTGTGTGTGTGTGTGTGTGTGTGTGTGTGTGTGTGTGTGTGTGTGTGTGTGTGTGTGTGTGTGTGTGTGTGTTTGGCCTTGCACTATATTCATGTTGTGCAGAGATCCCACCACACGTGTGTTTACAGCTTTCCAATGACCTCACATATTTAAAGCAACACAACATAAGACTCCTCTGGCTCCACCTACAGGCGGCGGGGGGCGGCGGGGGGGGGGGTCTTGTTTTCCGTCACTGAATGTAGTAGCATGTAAGCTAACAAGCTAACCCTGCGAGTTCTATAAAGAAACATGGTGGAAGATCACAACGTGACCTACATACATGTTGGAGTGCTCTGTCAGCCAGGTGGCGCTGCGCTGCTGCTCCTTTGTTCCACTTCTGCTCACTATGACATCATAGAGCCCCGCACGCACATATATGGTCATTTGGTTGTGGCACTGGAAAACTAGACTAAACACTCCCACCAAACAGAGGCACACGCCTCTACCTGCATGCAAGGTAGATGTGATGTGAAGGCAGGGCTTCCAGAGGTCAGCCAATCAGGAGACAGTGGACTCTAAGCAGGGTTAATAGTTGACAGCTCCAGGCCTCCAGGGGGAGCTCTGACAGTCTCTGTTTCTCTCTCTAGCAGAGTCATCGGCAGCTTGTTTTGCATCAAACATGAATTCATGTTAAAGAGCGTAAATGTGCGGCAGAGCGGCTCCTGCTGGTGAAGACGGAATCAAACCAGTGACACCAGGTCACTGCAGCAACTGGAGCGTGAAGCCGCGGTCGTCCAGCGCCTTTTATCTCAGGGCACAAAGAAGAAGACGACCAGAGGGGGCTTTGAGCTCTTTCAGTCTTTGAAAAAAGGTTCAATAATGATGATGATGATGATAATAATGATAATAATAATAATAGTAATAATAATGATAATAATAGTAATAATAATAATAGTAATAATAATGATAATAATCATAATAATAACACATTGGAACATAAATGATAAATGTTTATGTATGTTTTTATTCTGAGCAGAAAATATTCAGATTGATTTAAGAAAAAATAATTGTACTTGATTAAAAAAAATTAATGTTTCATCTTCATGCGATATCAAGATTTGATCTATATTTTATTATAATCTATATAATCTATATTATATCTAATGTTTGATACTTTCAGGGATTTTGGGAGATTTGAAAAAAAACTAGATTCAGTCAAGATATTTTATTTTAGCTTCAGGTGAATTCAGAGATGGAAGATTTGATCATTGGAGGGAAAATGTAAAAACACTGAATGATTCATAACCGTGACCTATTTATTCAGACACTCAAACCAAAACAGGTTTATTCCAACGGGAAATCCTATTTATTTTATTTCCTAATTTATTCGTCTGTCTCGTCTCCGCTCGCCGTCTTTGTCCTGAAGCTGAAGTCGAGTCGTTGAAATGCGAAAACGCCGGCGGTCGTTGATTTGATTCAAGTGTGTTTTCCAGCCGGGATCCGAGCTGTTTATGTTTTCATTCCGTGGAGTTCTGAGGACGAGGCTGAGCCCAAAATAAGGCGTGGCCCGTCGGGGGCCGCGTGAAGCCGAGCGTGAAGATGCTCCAGCGCAGCTCCGCTCAATAATTTAGTGAGCGCGCCGCCGGGATGTTTGCTAGCTGCTGTCGCTAACGGGGCGGCCGGAAGGAGAGCAGCTCAGAGGTAGATGATGCTGATGTTTATTGTTTCTTGTGCTGCTGGCTGTGTAAACAGGAAGTGCTCTGTAAACACAGGAAGTGGTGAAGGTGAGGCGGCGTCCGAACCCGTTTAAAGTTCTTGATTCACTCCTTGTTTTTCTGCTTTTCATCAGAACTGTTTGAAAACATGATGGGATGTTTGTCGCAGACGAGTCATATCTACTTCCTGTTTTCACCTGAGTGGGCTCGGTCTGACGATACTCGACTCTCATTGGTTTGTGTGTGTGTGACATCATCGTGACTGAATGTAGGAACTGGATTGTTTGGTTTGTAGCTCAGTTGTCTATATTAACTCACACGCACACACACACACACACACACACACACACACACACACACACAGAGAATAGTTATAAATGTGAACCCTGACTCCGCGCTGTGTGATGATGATGATGAAGATGATGATGATGAAGATGAAGAACGGGCTCCATGACACTGATGTTCAAACTGCAGTGTGCTGTGTTTTGATTGGGTCGTATCGGTGTCGCCTGAAACACTTCGTCACCGTAAAAACCAGAGAAACTCAGAGCTTCAGTTTCCGATGAGTCGGCAGAAAAACACACTTCTCATCAAGTGATGTGAAACTGAACTCGACTGTTTTTGACTGAATGTGAACAAAGAGAATCTGCTGAGTCAGTTTAGTGTGGTTTGAATTAAAGGTGCAGTGTGTCAGATTTATAAACAAATGAGATTATAATCAGCTGAATGAGTCTTTACATCAACATCAGCAGCAGCTCTTCTCCAGCAGAGGGCGCCGTCTGTCCCCTCCATGTTTGTACAGGAGCCCTGAAAGGACAAACTACAGAGCTGAATGAGAAGTGAAGCCTGACAGGTTCAGACATGTTTGAAGAGAAGGACACTTCACCACGAGATGGAGCCACATGCTGCACACTGAGCCTTTAATTCTATTCACTCAACCTTGCTTTAAACAAATCTGTGTGTGTGTGTGTGTGTGTGTGTGTGTGAGAGAGAGAGAGAGAGAGAGAGAGAGAGAGAGAGAGAGAGAGAG
>JAFBJT010107463.1:8610-15958 GCA_016785325.1 Chascanopsetta lugubris | reverse complement strand
ATGCAGATTCTCCTATGAGGGGAGATGGAAGCAGAAGCTGCAAACGACGGTAGATTTCCCTCTCGACTGTCTGGACCTGGCTCAGTACGTCATCGGGCCCAAACACAACCTGAAGAGATACAGCCTTTATGGAGTTTCTGTAAGTAGAGATACACAGATATGGCAGGCTTGTCTAAGCTCCGCCTCCTGAACCTTCATTTAAATTTCCTAGGATAGATGCAGTGGAGGGGAAAAAAAATATTCAGGAGTGAAGACAATAGACTGGACCACTGTCATTTATTGAACTGTATTACCCCCAAAACTAGTCAAATGAGTCGAGTCCATAGAACTTAACCATCTTTATTTCCCCCCTCTAGAACCATTACGGAGGACTAGATGGCGGCCATTACACGGCCTACTGTAAAAACGGGCCCAAACAGCGCTGGTTCAAGTTCGACGACCACGAAGTGACTGAAATCTCCACCTCGTCCGTCAAGTCGTCCGCTGCCTACATCCTGTTTTACTCCACCCTGTGATGACGCCGGGGCGAGACGACGAGAGAAGACTTCACCGGATCAACCAGAGGTTGTTTTTGTTTTTCCTTTTTTCTAAATCACAGCTCCGAGGACCCGGTGGACGTAGTCGCAGGTCACCGAGTCGCGCGCGTACACGCGGTGACGAGCGAGCGAGTGAGCGATCGGCCGCGAGATGGTGTCTGTCTCGAGAGGGGAGGGACCGTGCAGGCACGTGGTGCGACGCTTCAGCCACTCGTGGACCTTGAAAACGTGCCGCCTGCTCATTTTACTGATCATTTAGAGACTAAACGGATGCTCTTATACTTTGGTAGTTGTGCTGCAGGATGTAAATCCGGTCCTGGCGCTCTTCACTTCCCATCTACGCCGCTCACAGCGTGAAATCACAGGCTTTCTCGTCCTGTGCAGACGGCATGTACATATACCTAACAATGCTGACGTTGCACATTAAAAGTCATGTAAGTGCTCGAGGGAAAGGTGAATAATTAAGTGACCAAATTAGGATTTTCCCTCGCGAGTAGCAGCCATCATCGTATCGGCATATTCATACAGACATGGTTTTAGTAGTTTAACTCTATAGCCTTCTTAACTTCATCTTAATGGAAATGTAAGAGACTGTGAGAGTTCCATTCTTCCTTCGAAGAGAGGAGGGAACGCAGAATGTCGCTTGTCCATATGACTCACCCTCTTGCACCTTCACTGTACGCAATTAGATTTAAGTTGTTGGTGTAGAACTCAGTTTGCTTGACAGTTGACTCCCAATGCATAAAAACCACACTCGTGCTGAGTCAGCCAGTGACAGGTTTGTTTTAGATTTACCTTTTATGTTAAAACACTCTAAAAACTCTTTACATGACTATACTCACACACGCAAACCATATAGAGGAAATATTACCTGGTTAAGTCGGCATCCTCCCTGGATTGTACCAGCGATGCTTGTTTAGAAGTAACACTTTTGTAGGAGGCTGGATTTTGATTGGTCAGATTTAATGTTTCCAGTACAGATGATGGAGAACGTGAGGTCACGAGGCTTTATTCACTCATACAAGTGTTTTAGACATTAACTGAAGGACTGACATGAGCAAGCACAGCATATACTCTTCTTCTTTTGTATCGGCCCGGAGAGCTAAGGTGTCGGGACGTGACGTCCTGACCTTGACCGTATTGTTGCCTAGCATGAGATCATAATCTTTTTACTTGTACATGGTGATTTTATTTCTTGATGCTCTAAAAAGAATTCTCTTTCAGATATAACGATTATATTAATCCCGAAAATCTCATACGACTATTTATTAAAACTGCTTCAAATTAACCTCTGGTGTGTATGTGTTTTAATGAAGGTGTGAAAATGAGAGACGTTCCCCCGTGTGGAGGGATGAGGAAGCAGGAGCTGGTGCGATGTGTGTGTGTGTGTGTGTGTGTGTGTGTGTGTGTGTGTGTGTGTGTGTGTGGTGTGTGTGATGTGTGTGTGCGCGGTTGAGTCTGTGGTGCTGCCGCATCTTTAGCTAGCGAGCTCATTTTGATAGAACCGTTGCGGTGTGAAAAAGGCAGAGGACGTGTCCTTTCACTGGCTGTCGTTCTGGAAGAGTCCGTGGATCTTTGGGTTCTGGAAGGGTTTGCGACTGTAGAAGAGCAGATAAGCGTTGGGAGACTGTACGAGTCCGTCCTGCACCTCGCTGACGGCCGAGTCGTCGAAGCGGTGCCAGCTGCGGGTCAGAGTGTTGTGGCACAGAGCCGTGTAGTGGCCCATGTTGAGATGACCTGCGTGGTTCTGGGCGAAGAGAGGGAACATGTCATTTATCCCAAATATCTATTACCGCCATTAAGTCGAGAGGCACAGTGTGTGCTGCACAGTCTGTGAGATTTAATTCAAACTGAAAGCAACCGTGGGTTCTCGGCATGTTTGCTGCAACATGCAACTTAGCCATCAGATGTCACTGTACTCTTATTTTCGTGTGTGTGTGTGTGTGTGTGCGCGCGCTCACCACGACAGCGTAGAGGCGGTATGAGGAGTATGAGGTGTTCTGTTCCGAGCCTGACAGGAACTGAGTGAGGTCGAGCTTCATGGGGAAAACAACGTTGGTCCTCAGTTTGACCTGGTTCTTCCCTTTACAACCGAAGCTACACAGCAGATACACAATAAATATTACATACACACACACACACACACACACACACACACACACACACACACATCAGGTCTCAGGCCTCTGTCTGTAGGTGCTGTCGCTTTTCATAATGGAAGACATCACTCGTGTTATTCCATAAATAATGTTTTGAGTCTCAGGGCGGTTATTTATTGTTATGGTCTGTTCTGCTTTATTAAAGGTCCAAGGGAGGGGAGGGGTGACATGAGGGGTATGCAGCTGCAACATGCAAACCTCACCACTAGATGTCACTAAATCACATACACCATTCTTACCACTGTCGTCTGCAATGATAATAATGATAATAATAATAATAGATTTTTTTTTAAATACTTCAACGAATCTTTCCAACTACAGTCATGAGTGGGGACGATATGTGGCCGGACGTAGATGCATTTTGTCCCACCTCGGCTTTGATCTCACCGTTTCAGATGCAGCATCAGGATCTCGGGCGGTCTCTCCAAGCGGGTCAGGACGGCGGTCTCCGCCCTGAGCTCACACACTGAACACGTCATCCTCTCCGCTCCGCTCAGCACGGTCTGCTCGAAGAACAGCGACAGACAGTCCTGCTCCGCACACAGTCAGGGAAGGTCAGGGAAGCACAGGAGAGAGAGAGAATGGTACATCTGACAGATGTGATGTGACACAGATGTGTAATGAGAACTGGGAGTGTGTGTGTGTGTGTGTGTGTGTGTGTGTGTGTGTGTACCTGAATGGAGCACTTGATGGTATCCGTGGGGATGGCCAGCGACAGGACGGTGAAGGCCTGTGTGCTGGAGACCTGGTGGTCGCAGTGCATGCACAGCGTCATGTAGCTGAGCTGACCCTCGAACAGGAGCGACACGATGGTGGGCTCTCCTCCTGCGCTGCTGCTGTTCCTGTCTTTCTTCTTCTGCTGCTTCGACGAACGCAGGTGGCGCTTTGCAACCTGGTAAACACACACAAAACGGATTTGATCCTCTGTTACTCCTGACGTTTTTGTCAATGTATGACTTTTTTTTAAGTGGATTTAAGTGAGCAGGAGTGAGTTTTCCCCCGAAAATGGTTGTTTTGGCGACACCGGTGGCCGTGAGGTGACACTGCACCCGGCACTTCATCTCTGGCCTCTTATTCATCTTGTTTCTTTCATGTGAGAGAGCATCAACCAAAACTAATATTATTATAACGATAAAGATAACACAAGAATGATTAAAGTTAAAGTGTGTAAGATTTCGGTCTTTTTTTGTCACTTCTAATTCGTGGAAAATATGCAACAAATGAATGGCACGCTGACATTTTCATAATCACCTACATTTATTTTTACATATGTATATATATATATATATAAATACATATATATTTGAGCTGGAGGTCACCTGACCTTCTTCAGGTTGTCGTGGAGCGCGTTGAGGAGGGACAGCAGCAGCTCCTGGGCGTCCTGCTGGGAGTAGTTGTTGAACTGCGGGAGGATGGAGCACAGCACAGACCGGGCCTCCGCCGGGGCACAGCTGGAGGTCCGTCCCAGCCACATCTCCTCCAGCAGCCGCACAAACACCTCGGCCACCCGGCACCTGGACCTGCACGAGGAGCCAGAGGTGAAATCACTTTTTTTTTTTTTAGTCTGTGGAACTCGAGCAGGTGTGACAGATGGTGCGTGAGATGAACCTGGACAGCTCTTTGCGATTGTCTCGGTTGAGGAGGTGCTCGACGAGCGGCACGCTCGAGCACAGACACTGTAACACGGCGTTCAGGTAGCAGGAGTTTCCAAAGTTGTCCAAACCGCACACTCCTGGGATGTTGAAAGACTTTCTGTCATTTCCCATCAGCTGTCTGTGGTCGATGGTGTTTATCCTGCAGGGACACGAAGGTCCGGATGTTAGCCCACATTTAACACACTCACTTTGTCAACACACTCATTCAGGCTGTTCAAATCAAAACAGTGAAGGTACATCTGAGGGTGTGTGGAGAAGCTGGGATTAGAACCCATGATCTCATCCATTCAGAGTGTAGTCTCTGAGCTACACCAACCTTCAAATGTTCAGTACATTTAATATTTACTTTCAGGAAATGAAAAGGGAATTTTTCACTATTTTCTAAAATGTTGTTTCTCTGAAAAAAAATCATTTAAACAATTTCTGGCAGGAATTCAGAATAATAATTATAGAGTTAAAGTTTGAACATTTGTATTATAGAACAGTGTCAAAGATACTGTGTAGGATGAAGTGACATCCCTTGGTGCATCTACATCTTTCTGCTGTGTCCCTTACCTCACCCTGTCGGTTCTGGGCTCCCTTAAAAACATGGTGGCACAAAATGGCGGGCTCTGTAGAGAGGACTTGCTCCTGATGTAAATATAGGGAGCTCATTTTGGGCTAATAAACAACCACTTATAAATGTATAACAACCATAAACGTATAAAAACAAAATTCGGATTATTACACACGTGAGGGCGCCATTTTGCACCGCCATGTTTTTACAGTCGTCCAGAATAAACAAACACAGACCCGCAGACTTTAAATGATAACCGAGGGCCGATCGACCTATCAACAGTCTCCCTCAGGGACGGCTCGATGTCATTAAACCCTGCACACTGCACCTTTAAAATGACACGGGCCTCACCTTTGCTTGTATACGTGAGTGAGACCGGTCTCCTGGTGACAGCTGCTGTGGAGCTGAGGTAGAACCGGCACAGAGGCGCTTCCCTCTGACGTCAGCTGAGAGGCCAGAGTCCTGCTGAACTCCCCGAGCTGCACCTGCCTCCCTGAGCCGGAGGCCTGCAGGGAGTGCAGCACGAAGGCGTTGATGCAGGCGGTGTGCAGCGCCACCCACAGGCCGGGCAGAAACGCGTCCACTGCCTGTCCCTTCAGGTCCGACAGAGGGAGAAGGCCGGGACCGGTCCAGCCCCGCAGGTGGGAGACCAGCCCGGAGGGTGAGTCCGACGTGTCCGCGGCCGGTCTCTTCACCGTGGGGACGAAGTGGATGTTGAGGCCGAGGCTGGAGAAGATGTCCGCCACCCTGCCCTCCATCCACGCCGTGCGGTCCAGCTGCACCACGTGTGTTTGGCTGCGGAACGGTCTCAGCAGGTGTTCCGCCACCTGCTCCACCACCGGCTTGCGGCTCCGCCTCCGCAGCTGCTCCGGGTAGTACAGGCACATGTTGCAGATGAAGCCCGAGCCCGGGTCACAGAGGAGGGCCACGTGGAGCGGACAGGGGCCCTGCTGGTGGGAGAGCCGGTACTTCTTCACCGCCAGGTTCTGGCCCGGCGTGTACAAGGCCCGGTAGCGCCGGGCGAGGTGGCCGCAGAAGGCGTCCAGCGCCTCCAGCTTGTCGCCGTCCTCCAGGCGGCTCAGCGACAGGAGGCTGTTCTGGAAGCTGTTCCTCTTCAGGACGCCCTGCCACCCGTCCAGCTTCAGCATCTGCCCGGGTGCCGCGCCGCCGCCGCCGTCCCCCGCCGCCAGCCCGCTCTGCAGGACGACGGAGAGCCACGCCAGCACCTCGCCGTACTCCTCCTCGGAGAGTTCGGCGCCCTGCTCTTTGCTCAGAGGCCGGTTGCCCCCCGCCTTGCCGCCGGCAGCTCTGCGGACCAGCTCCCGCACCGCTCCCCTGTCCAGCACCTGCTGCAGCAGCTCCCTGGCGGTGTGGTAGATCTGGTGCGCCGGGCCGCTGTGGCGCCGCCGGAGCGGCTTCGCCTGTTTGGACTTGAAGATGCTGGGCAGGCGGAGGGGCCCGTCCCCGGCGCCGTCTGCGTCCGGCGGGTCCGGCGGGTCCAGCGGGCGGCACTCCTCCGACTCCCAGCCGCACTCCGTCACCGTCAGAGCCTTCGCCTTCATTGTTGCCGGCGTCTTCCACGGCTCCTCCGCATGTGCGGTGTGTTCACTGCGATGAGACGAGATCACAGCCAGGTGCTCTGCTTCTCCCACGGGGTGCATGTGTGTGCAGAGCCTGTCTCCGTGTGTGTGTGTGTGTGTGTGTGTGTGTGTGTGTTCACGTGAGGCACAGTAACACACATGAGAATCCGCTGCTGAGATAAATTCCCTGTAGCCAGACAACGCTGCCTTGGCAACCTCCAAACACAACTCTTCGACCCGGTGCAGCTCTGACGAGATCTTGTCGCCCTCGTTGTGCGCGACCCCTTTGACATTTAGAGGCAAAAGGGGAGAAACTTGCATGTGTCCACGAGTCTCCTCCTCCTCCTCCTCCTCCTCCTCCTCCTCCTCCTCGTCTCACACGCACACTCCACATTCCCAATCGCCGTGGGTCAGGGGTACGAGTGTGTCGTCCACTATCCAGGCCAGTTCCACAAGGCAAAAGTGCTTTGGCCCAGATCTGGACCGGGCACATATCAGGTGGAACGATGCCACCGGAGTCATTTGGGCGTCTGGGCCTCGACGTGACCTAAATTGGTGAAGTGCTCTTTGGACTCATGTTTACATTTGAACCATAAGAGCCACTTTAGATCCATGTCCAGATTCAACCTGGCCAGGAGCAGTGCCGCTTTACCCAAGAGGGTCAGCATTTGTTTTGGTGCACTGGAGCTCCAATGTGCCCTTGTTGATGCCCCTATGTTGGATAAAACATGAGGAGGTGCCCTCCATAGTGCCCTTCCTGTGGACGTCGTCAGGTTTCCTTCAGTCGGACAAAGGGACCTAGTGTTGTGAAGAACCCTCTTTGGTTTTTTATCTCCAAAATAAAAGAGCCACAGATGCACAT
>JAFBJT010107463.1:3610-6110 GCA_016785325.1 Chascanopsetta lugubris | reverse complement strand
AGCACATAGAACATCAGAGCTCATAGAACATCAGAGCTCATAGAACAACAGAACACATAGAACATCAGAGCTCATAGAACATCAGAGCTCATAGAACAACAGAACACATAGAACATCAGAGCTCATAGAACAACAGAGCTCATAGAACATCAGAACACATAGAACATCAGAGCTCATAGAGAACATCAGAGCTCATAGAACATCAGAGCTCATAGAACAACAGAGCTCATAGAACATCAGAGCTCATAGAACATCAGAGCTCATAGAACATCAGAGCTCATAGAACAACAGAGCTCATAGAACATCAGAGCTCATAGAACAACAGAACACATAGAACATCAGAGCTCATAGAACAACAGAGCTCATAGAACAACAGAACACATAGAACAACAGAACACAGAACATCAGAGCTCATAGAACAACAGAACACATAGAACAACAGATCTCATAGAACATCAGATCTCATAGAACATCAGAGCTCATAGAACATCAGAACACATAGAACATCAGAGCTCATAGAACATCAGAGCTCATAGAACATCAGAGCTCATAGAACAACAGAACACAAAACATCAGAGCTCATAGAACATCAGAGCTCATAGAACAACAGAACACATAGAACATCAGAGCTCATAGAACAACAGAGCTCATAGAACAACAGATCTCATAGAACATCAGAACAGAAGGTTGACAGTTGTCACCGTGGCTCAACATCCCTGATTACATTTGCTTTTGACAAGCGCTTTATTTTGAAAAATGCTCCCCTCAGCTCGCGCAACTGGTCACACTGGAAGTCAAATGACACGTTCTAAATCCGATGTACTTAAACTAACTAACCTTTGTCCAACTCACGTCAGATGACTCCTGGCGCGGAGACGCTCACGTTGTTATTCAGAGCTTCGGCGGCGAGAATAGAATAGTTGGTCCGAAAGGGAGAATAGAACTCCGCCTCTCCTCATTTGAAGGTCATTTTCTACTTCCTGTCGCACAAAAGACAGTTCATTGGCCAGTGAATAGATGGATGAACTCTGTTCTATGACTGAATGCTCTGCACGTGGAACAGTGAGCGCTTCAACGCAGGCACGGTGCATTTTAAAGGGACAGTCTGCAGGATTCGAGTGACCTTCAGAGGTGGATTTACCTGTTGCATTTGAGTAGTGGTCACATGACACGTACTTTGACTGAATGTGTCACTGCTGTGTTCACTGGAAACACTGTCTTTGTGTTGAGGCTGTTTACTTGTGTTGTGCTGAGAGCTGCTGTTTGACTAGTGTGTGTGTGTGTGTGTGTGTGTGTGTGTGTGTTTGTATTTGGTTGTGTTGTGAAATTGCTGCTGTCTGCTTGTGTTTTGTATTAGTTGTGTCTCTGAGACGGTGGAGTGGAATATCTGGGATATTTAGATGAAACTATCCATTCACTTGTTAGTAATAACAAATCAAAGAACACGTGTGTGTGTGTGTGTGTGTGTGTGTGTGTGTGTGTGTGTGTGTAATCATTGCATGTTGTTGTTTACAGTTGCCTAAAATGAGGCCTTTATATTCACATCAGGAGCAGGTCCGCTCTCTATGGAGACCACCATGTTGCACCACCATGTTTGTACAGTGGCCCAGAGTGGACAATAACACTCCATGATAGTCCTTTGGAATAATACACACAGACAGAAGTCCACCGTAAAATCCGACTTTAACCGTACTTTCCACTTTTGTCCGTCATCACTGACACTGGGGTCATATTATAGAAGTTCTGAGTGTGTGTGTGTGTGTGTGTGTGTGTGTGTGTGTGTGTGTGTGTGTGTGTGTGTGTGTGTGTGTGTGTGTGTGTGTGTGTGTCAGTCATGGAAAACATATGACTCCATTCCTGGAGGTGTTGTGCGCTGACAGTGGGCAGGTGTGTTGATTGTTGCGCCTGTGATGGCGCGTGAATCCAGAGGATGTGGTTCCGATGACGAACCCGCGCGTGACGATCAGCTGCTGTGGAGCCTGGATCTCTGTCAGTCGGTGAACCTTTGAAAGAGCCGGCCCCCCAGGGCCCGCCGTCTATTTATAAAGGCACTTACTTTGTCCTCTAACTTTAGCGTGGGCCCGACTCGGCCCTGAACATGGACTCGCGTTGTGACGGTGCGGGGGCGGAGCCACGCTGAACGGAGTTGAGTCGTGCCAGATCGACTGTAGCCTGTTGCCTCGTCCGATTCGACCACGTCCGCCGACGACTTCCCGTCGGCGGAACTTCCCCCAGAGGCTCGATCGGTTCCCGGTCCGAGCAGAAATAGCCAAACGTCGGTCGGCCTGCCAGGAAGGAGAAGAGAATTGGTGACCTCGAATTAAGAGGCGGGCTCGATGGAGCTAGCGCGAGCCGGCGCTCGGCCAGGCTGCGCGGCTTATCTCGGCGTTGGTGGGCTTTATTTTTGAACGCCTCACCCACCTCAGGGAGAGTGGGGGAGACCTGAGAGTTGCAGTGGGGGAGTGGCAGAGAGAGCAAACATGAGAGAGTGAGGCTCGGT
>JAFBJT010107462.1:0-24244 GCA_016785325.1 Chascanopsetta lugubris | reverse complement strand
CACACCACCCGTCTGTCCTGCCTCAGGTTACACTGTGGTGGATGAATAGCAACATTTCCACTGATCGAACCATTAACCAATTGATGGAAATGTTCCAGGGTGGTTTTTACCAGCAGAGGTGACGGAACAATTTCAAGCGGGTCAGAAAAGAGAAGAGAGAAACATTTCATTTGCATTTGTTTCCAAACATTATAGAGTGACACCTGCGGTAGCAATGAGACAGACCACTCGGTTGCCCAGTAACTCCAACACCCCGTTTGTTGTGCTCAAGAAACCAAACCATTCCTCATGCGCCACAGTGAGTTGCGTTTTTGAAAGAATTTAATAGCTCTTGCTGTACACCAAGATAACTACATAGACCAGGGTGTTCATATAATAACACTCATTTTACAAAAATACTGTATTTTATTATTTTATGAATTGTTATTAAAATATAAATAAAAAATATCAGATATTAATCCCACTTCGCAAACAGACCACCTAATTAACAACAAACTTAAGTAATATGGACAATTCATATTTAACATCACTTCCACATGTAACATGCCCTGAGAGCTAAAAAAGATAAATAATAATAATAATAATTATTATTATTATTATTTTTTTTTTTTTTTAAAGACTGAGGAGGAGTAGGGTTGTCACACCTTTTAACCTTGATGACATCATAAGAGCAGCACCATGAACCTTTGCGTTGCAGAATGACAAAGACACACACTGATCTTGAATTGCAGTAACTTGAAGTGAATTAAATATTTTGTATTTAACTTAAGATTTGTATCATTTATTTATTCCAAAAAAGAAAAGAAATGGGAACATTTCCAACTATCTCAGTTGCCTGTTTGAGCTAAGAGACTAATTTCTCTGTAAAGGGTGAGTGACACAAAAGTTTTGTATGTGCTGGCTCTCTAAACCTTAGTGCACAGCATGAGTGTGTGTGTGCTAACCTAAACTGTAGGAGCAGAGTGGTGAGCATGTGCATAAACTGCTGACTCAGCGCATCTTGCATAGAGAACTTTTGAAGTCTGGTATCAACTCTGCAGTGCCTGTTCCTCCATAAGTAGTTAATGAGACTCTAATTACTACATTGCCTATAGGAATTTTTCCATCTTGGGCTTTGCACCTCCGGGATTTCTGCAGCTCCTTCCTCCTGCCCCTGACAGCATTGGTGAGCTCTGCTGAGGGAGCAGATCCCTAAGTCCAGGGCTGTTTTAATTGTCTTCTACAGATACAAATATAGATCCAGGTAAACAGTCCACTATCCAAGTGGCAACCTCCAGGGCTAATACAGAAGTGGGAAAACTTGCAGTTCCCAGGGTGGCCACTTGAGGCTGGCTGGAAACGCAAGTCAATCCCCACAGACTCCCATGTTCAAATTACCAACTTTAGAGGTTAATTAAACATGTTTAAAGCCTGGTACAAACTGCAGTGTTGGTCTAAATCAGTTTTTCAAATGCTTATTTTTATTCTATCCAGGTTTTGCATAATTTTACATAATTAAGGGAAGTGGCCTCTTGAGTGACAGCTGGGCTGACCTACCACATTGTGTGGAGGCTTCCAGAGCACCATGGGCCCACCCCTGCTCTATCTGTGCACCGTCTCTTTGCCCATTGTTGGATGGGAAGTAGGAGGGGTTGGCAACAACAAGATGGTGACGAGTGAATCGCCCACAATGAGTCTCATGTGCACTCTGCAGAAACCTACGGGTGACGTCACAGACACTACGTCCATCTTTACATACAGTCTATGTGTCAATGTCATTATTGTCTCCAACTGACCCACAAATGCTTTTTTATCAGAACATTTAAAAGAAGGATTTATGCTATTCCTCATTACTCAGTGGCACTTTCCTCTAGAGGATGTAAAAAGGTTTTCATTGAGTCTTATATAAGAAAATGGATCAGATCTGCCTTGTACATGGAATCCCAGCTATTTGAGCCAACAGAAAATAAGAGGCAAAGCTCTAATCTACGAAAATCGGATTTGATCCTTTAGGTGTATTCAATCTGATGAAGCCAATTTTATTAGAGCACAGTCATTTCTTGGAAGCACACACACATACACACTTTAGTTATTGTTTCATTCCTCTTCTTCCTGTAACCACAGTTACGTGAATCTGTACAGAAGCCAACATGGTGAAAAATGTGGGGGCGGGGGGTTTCCCAGTGATGACTCAGCGAGAACCAGGCTTCGTCTGTGTGGAAGTGCCACAGTGAGTCAAAGGACGGTGTTCCATAAAGCCAGGATGTGCACCCACAAGGGCACTGGAAGAGTTAACATGTGAAGAACAAACATGTGATGGATCGCGTGTACCCGGCCTCAGGCTTTAAATGAGGGAACGTCGACTTTGGCAAAACACACTCCTTTCCCTCAGGGCATTTACAGTAAGAGCCAGAGTCAGAGAATTTCAGCTCCACACATGGAAGAATCAGTTAGTGAGGATCATGAGACCATGTGGGAAGAGAGAGAACAGCTTTATGGGTCCAATGATAGGTTTGGTGTCAGAGCTTCAGGATCTTCATACACCAGGTGGAGGATTTTCTGCTGAATGTATTCACAGTCAGGTCACTGATATATATGAATCAGGTCTGGACAGTCGCTGCTACTTCACACACGCATCCTGCATTAGAACAGATACACTGTGAGAGATGGGGCCCTGCACTTTCATGTGAAAGCTGCACAGAATCACAGAAAGCCATGCTCCTCGTTCCTTTGTGTTTATTTCCTAAAGGTGCACTGAGTAAGGTTTGGTGGGGGTGTAACGATACACTAATCTCACAGTACGATACACGAAATGGAGGTCACGATAACGATACCATACCATATTATAACGATATATTTTTAAAGGGACAGTGTGGGATTTTAGCGACATCTTATTGTGAAAGAGCATGACATAATGACCTGCCTCTTATGGAGGCCATTATTTTGAATTCAATGTAAGTCAATGGAACTTTCAGGCTTTGATGTAGCAACAAAAAAAATCACACACTGTCCCTTTAACAATATTCAATGGGGAACATATGACTGGAAAAATGTATTTTATTTGAAAGATACAAAATATTAGTGTGCCTTTGACCTATTGTTCTGTTTAGTTACACTTTTTATATTTTAACTCATAAAGGGCAAGCCAGGCCAACGGCAGTGAGTGTGTGGGTGTGTGCCTCTGCGTGTGTGTGTGCGTCAGCGTGCTCTCTCTCTCTCTTTCTGTCTGTCTGTCTCTCTCTCCCGTGTTGACGCGTGACAGGCACCTGTTGAGACGTTGCCGGCGAGTATGTCCACTCTGGGCTACTGTAAAAACATGGCGGCCCCATGGAGAGGACCCGCTCCTCATATACATATACATTAATGGGCTTATTTAAGGATAATGGGAAAAAAATATATTTAGATGATTATGAAAATGTTATTTTGTAAATGTGTAGCAATATTTTTTTCTACCAATGGAAGTGACAAAAACGACCGAAATCACTCTGCACCTTTAAAGTTGCAAATATTGCATATGCATTTGCATTTGCATTGCTATATATATTAAATATATTAAAAAGTAAATATACTATGTAAGTATATAGCTCTGTGTTATCGTGACATAATCCCTTTTAATTCATCAGGTTAAGAAATCCACATTACTCAAACTTCCCAAGTAAATGACAAATCATTTGTTTGTAGTACGGGATATGTATTTGTGTGGGTGTGTGCCACACCTGTTAAGCTCTCATAAAATGACATGGCGGACCAGATTTGGCTCACGGGCCTCAAGTTTGACACATGGCATCTCGAATATGGTTGTACTGCACATTCATTAAGTATATGAGGGTATCAGTGTCATGGCCAGTGACACTACATCCTGTCTCAAACTGGATTTGAACTGGTGGCTACTCTATTCACTGAGCCATTGTCACCCAACATTCATTATAGTGCACAGAAATAGACAACTGGGGAATTTTTTACTTGGAAAATCCCAATGAAACCAATGTAGGTGCTAATTTACAGACATAGTCTTTTCTTACATGGGGAAAAGTCTTTTTTGATCCAGTGGTTCCACATGACTGGCACAGAACAGAGGAAAATGTTAGAGTTCGAAAACAAAGTTGAGATTCATTTAAGTTTCCCTTTTTACAAATGTGTCTGATCTTTTCCCCCTACAAATTCACAAGGAAAAAGAACAGAGACAAATTCTCTCTTTTATTTATTCTTATTTTCACTTTGATCTAGCAAATAAAGAAATGTCCACAAACACTGAATTCTCAATGTTTTGACCATTCACTTTATCACAAGCCCATGTTATTTGATTATGCTGCTTTTATTCAGTTAATTCATAATTAACAATCCTTTCTTTTTTTTACTGGACTCAATTAGTTTTTTAGATCTGCCGCTTTATAAAAGTTACATTATAAACTCCATCTCTCTAAAGTAAAAAAAAATAGAAAATATGGCTGAAATGGGAATCTCAATATTATATTCAAGTAATACGGAAGAGAAATACATATCCCTTGGGGAGATGCTGCAATACCACAATTTGGTCCCTAGTTGGCACACTTCCTGTATCCACACAACAGATGAAGCTAGTCACATGTTCACAAAACAATAACAATAACAACAAAAGGATGCTAACGCCTGCTCTCCCACTCCACGCTGAGTGTTCAACCGCTTGTGCTCGCTCTCATGTAATACTGCAGAGAGATCCCAAGGGATTAAATAAAGTATTTCAATTCAATTCAATTCAATTCAATTCAATCACACACTTTACCCAGAAACAGCTAAATGCTTCTTTCTGATTGGCTGATTAGTGGAAATTAACTCAGTACAACGTGACACACAGGGCGAATGCATGAGATTTGAGAGTCCCGAAAATTTCTGACCGATAGTAATGGGCAATTGGCAACATAGTGTCATACTGTATATCAGCTGATAAGTAAGTAATTGAAACCGCATATATAAATGAACTCTTTTCTGATAGAGAACAGCCTGTGACATCTTCACTTTACATAACATTAGCTGGAGACTCTGGAATTGACCATAAAGTGAATGGTTGCCCGTCTTTGGCCCTTTGATACACACATAACTCATGTGAGCAAGAACTGGCTCCAGCTCCTCTATTATCACTATATGGCTGATGGTTATGGACCTGCAGTGAACCCAAGACAATCTCCATAACAGACAACCAGGGTTTTACGCATAGTATGATGGGTAAGAAAAGGTGGAGTCATTCATCGGTCAATTCAGGGAACTAGTATAATTCATTCTTCCTCATCCTAAGAGTCAGTGTCGGGTGCAAATATGTCTGCCTGAATTATTTCTATATCATCCGTGTGATTCTGCTGCATTCAGAAGTGAAGCAGACGTCCAGCAGAGGATGCAGAGGGTGGATGGAGACAGAAGTGGTGGAGATTTGCATTCAAAGTTGTTTGTATTCTGAATCTGGTAAATGAAGCACAGTGCTGAGACCACCCTCCATCCATGATGGCAAGTGGTATAGAAATTCCTCCTTCGTTGACCAGGACCAAGACAGAGATGGGGAACTGTTCCAATCTAAGTCCAGACCTTGTTGAAACCCCGCACATTGTCTACTCTTAAGAAATAGCAGTTCCTTGGTAGTCGGTGGTGTTGATGAAGTGAATGAGAGGATGAGGCTGTAGTCTACAGGTATTATAGTTTTTCCATGTTTTCATAACGACCTCTAGGTCCCTCAGATATCATTGAAGCCAGGAGAAAGCACTGATATGGCACCAAGTCATGACAGACTTGGTGCCATATCAGCTCTACCACCCCCCAAAATGCAAAGGACTTGGGTTTTGGTCTGAAAACCTTCTCTGATGTCTTTCAGCTAGAATTTCTAAATAATCCTTGAATAACTATCCCACATGTTTATCTATCATGTGTTTTAGCATCTGCAGCCGATCAAACATTTAGTTATCAATATTCTTAGCAGATGCACTGATCAATGTTCTGACGTCAAAGAAAGGTGGTATCAAGTGAAAGTGCCTATCCACATAGCAGGCCATTCTGATGTATGGATCGATGAGCGATGCAGGTCTTGTCTGCAGAGACTATGGTGGGAATAAGAGGCCAGGGATTAAGTGGCTGCGAGTCGAGGTACATGAGAGAGGATTGGTGCTGTGTCCAATGGTGTGAGGGCAAAACAGACAGATGAACAACCAAGCAGCTGTAAGCCTGGTGTCAACAACAGTTTATCATAATCTGCCACCGGTGACCAGGAAACACTCTTCACACCCTCTCTCCTTGTCCTCCTTTTAACCCCACCACCCCCTTCTCTCATGCAGCCATCACACAGAATGAAAGAGGTTTATAATCATTACTCTAGTCACCCTTTACCCTCGGAGCACCCCCACCCCCACCCCCACTCCCACCCCGTTCCTCCTCTGTTAATGAGAAAAATTGTAGGTCATGAGGCAGGCGCTCAAACAGGCGCTCACATCCCCCCATGCACGTCCAGAGCTTAAGCAATGCATCCATTGCTATTCCAGTTTTGAAACGTGGAGAGCAAAAGTAATGTTTGATGGCTCAAGTCAATAAGAAAGCATTTCTGCCTTGTCAGCATTGTTACTTGTTGCCCCAGACAACACCTTAGTGATAGCTGTCAACAGCCTGATTGGTCTACAGGGGCCAGTGAGCAGCTTTTACACTAAGGGTGTCAAACTCATTTTAGTACAGGAGCCACTTACAGCACACTTAATCGCAAGTGGGCCACACTTTGCTGAGTCATCTCACAGGCCATGATTGGACCCTTTGGTGGACACTCTTTTGTCCCGCGGGGCCTATGTTTGACGCCCCTGTTTTACACAGACAATGTTGGCAGAGGCGCCTGAGGAGGAAACCGCTACACTGCATCGATACATTCTCTCTCATGTAAACATAAAACTAGACGCACAAGTACACAACATACAGTGTGAGTCCACAAGCAGCATCCTGGAACTACCAAGATCTGAGCATGACGAGGACACAGTGCTGATGTTTACTTGAGTTTTACCCCCACATCGCTCCCTACAGGTCAGATGAGATGAGGTCCAAAGCAGCCAGCAGCAGCCGGGTGGTGCAGAGAGGCCTCTGGAGCGTGCACAGTGGTGGAGGTTGCCCAGAGATCAGTCTACGGACTTAACCAGGCAACTGAGATAGTCGCAAGATGCCTCGAGAAGTTAAAAGCTTAAATTTGCTGAAAGCTTGATAGAGATTTGAGTGTATCAATCACTGAATGAAGCAAAGTTGTCTTTGCAATTTCCATCTTTTCCTTTAATGTAAAATTCTTGCCGTTGCAACATTTTGCGCTCCACTTCACTCATTAATCACTTTTTAATTTGCATGCGTTTGAAGCAGCTACAGATGAAACTGGGTTTCGTGTCTCCCACAAGGCGCAAAAGAAAAAAGCGGAGCAGTGGATGAAGTGTTTCGGTCACAGCCGCTCATCACACTGGCGCTGTGTGTGTGTGTGTGTGTGTGTTTATATGAGAAGCAGCAAATCAGCTGGAATCAGTTCGTCACTGCATCTGAACTCACATTCGGGATTTCAGCTCCGTGTTTACCTGGCCTCTTTCGTTTACTTCTCACATGTCCTGGACTCGTACACGCACACACACGCACACACACACACACACACACACACACACACACACACACACACACACACACACACACACACACGCACACACAGACAAAGTGCGTCACTCCCCCATCACCTCAGACACACACACGTACACACATAAGCACACACACACACACAAAGTACGTCACGCCCCCCCCCACACACACACGCACACACACACACACACACTCACATGTTATGCAGACAGATTCCG
This sequence comes from Chascanopsetta lugubris, assembly GCA_016785325.1. Classification (NCBI taxonomy): domain Eukaryota; kingdom Metazoa; phylum Chordata; class Actinopteri; order Pleuronectiformes; family Bothidae; genus Chascanopsetta; species Chascanopsetta lugubris. Next base: position 16,439 of record JAFBJT010107462.1, on the reverse strand, counting down.
CTCACGTGTTTCCTCACATTGCCAAAGCTTCTTCTCTTCTCTTTACGCTCTTATGGAAAAGTGTTCAAACAGCAGCTCCACCAGCTCAGGCCTCAGATTTCTATTTTCATGTGATACAAAGACAATGCAACCAAATCTTCCCCACATGGGACCCACATTCTCTTTTCTTTCTTTTCTCTCTAATCCTCTTTTGTTTGACCCCCATTTCCCTGCAGCCCCCTCCATTCCTTTTCCATGTTGATGTCTTTCCTTTCCCCCTCAGCTTTCTCTGCACCACCATGCTCCCACTCCTGATACGCCACAGTGTCGCCATAGTGATCATACAAGACCTTCCTTAATTGCCAATACAGGTATCACCGAGATCATTGTATCCCCTGCTCTTTGTATGTTCTGCCACTGTTAAAGTCCAGCCTGACATTCCTGATTCACCCCAGTGTAACTTCTATTAAAGGTATAGTTGGTAGGATTTTGTCAGGAAATAAAACTAAACTTACTGAACTAAACTTACTTACATAGAAGTGGAACAAATGACCCAAAACTTACACACTGCACCTTAAAGTGTTCATGTCGTCATTGGAAAATGATCACCTGATTATTGGAATTATTATTATCAATACATGAGAATGAGTTTCTTATGTTAACATTAGAGGAAGGTCCATGTTGCTTGATTGTATTATATTCTCCCACATGCTTGGGTGGGAAGGTTGAGGTGAGGTTTTGGGCCTTATATATGGAGTGCACAGTGCTGCCCCTTATGGCAGCTTTCATCTACTGCACAATATATCACAAACAGGATCAAACAAAATTCAAGTTTTTATTTATTCTAATTTATATTTTTTCATTTCTATTATTGCTCGATGAAATTACTTTTCGCTTTTAGTTTGAAATAAAGACCTTGTTTCAGGTCAGCATACACGATACTGCAGGAAGTCAGTCAGTCGTCATCATCAGCAGCTCCGTCTGCTTCTCTTCCCTGTTCGCCCCCTCTCAGAAAACCAGTGCCTCTCTATAATTCATCTACACCCTTTCCACACAAGCATTCACATACCCACCCATGCATGCTTACAGACACACATCCACTGCTGTCAACACACACACACACACGCACACACACACACACACACACACACACACACACACACACACACACACACACGTGGCAGTAGGCTTGCGACAAAACTGCTTACAGATTCTCTGTTTACATATTTCATGAGTGAGACGTCCAGGTCTGAGTCCTAATGGAGCGATGCAGCTGAATTACGGGCCCTGAGGTGCCACCTCATCACGTGCATATGCAAGCTTTAAAAAGTCACTTACGTTGTGACACAGCTCTGTACACACACTCACATTTTTGTACTTTAACCTCTTTCTATATCTGCCTCTCAACTGTATCAGCAGGCACATGCAAACATAAACAGTCAGTGTGTGAAGGGGGGATGTGAGGGAGTGAAACACAACTTCAAATGTTAGTGTTTTTTTCACTTGAGAGGCAGTAAGTGACTAACTGAATATAATTTGGACTCATTATGGATTAAATTAGAACAAAGAACATGTAACAATAAACCAGGTGGGATGAACACAATATTTTCAACCTTTGCTGTGCACCATTGACTGTTTATATATATATATTGCTCCAGATACAACCAGGCAGCAACCTCTAGGGGCTGGCGGAGGAGTCCAATATGAAAGTGTGGAAACTTGCAGTTCACAGGGGGGCCACTTGAGGCTGGTTCCAAAAGCAAGTGGATCCCCATAGACCGTGAAATCTAGAGGTGAATTGAACATGTTTAAAACCTGATACAAACTACAGTTTCGGTTTTGAAGCCGTGCATAATTCAGGGGCGTGGCCTCTTGAGTGACACCTGGGCATGTTCTGTGGCTGCTGTGACAGCACCATGGGCCCACCCCTGCTCTACCTGTGCTTCACCTCTTTGCCCATTTTTGGACGAACCAGGAAGACGAAGGAGTTAGGCATCGGCGAGATGGCACCTCCCACTATGAGCCTCATAAGCTCTCTGCAGAAACCTATGGGTGACCTCACCAACACTATGTCCAACTTTCTATACAATCTATGAGGCCGCCTTGTGTTTACAGTAGCCCAGAATGGACAAAGTAAACACATTTTGACTTTTAATGATAACAGAGGATTATCCCACATGCTTGGAATGTAGGGGTGAGATAAGGGCTACAACATGCAACTTCACCACAAAACATCAGCATCATGACCACAGCGTTACTAAGAACTGTCACTACGCGAGAGGGGACATTTGTTTGTTGTGACACCTTATATGGACAGGAAAATGTCCATCAGAGAGTATGGAGGACAGAGATGGGCTGGATGGAGACAATGTGATGAAGGATGGACGATAATGATTCCACACAGGAGGCGGTGGTGCATGCGACCGCTCATGCATGAGGCCTCGAAGGCTAAAACTCGCCCCTGTCCGACCGCGCATCCCAAACGTAGTCGTCTGAATGTGTCGGTGTTGCTCGCCGAGGAACATCCTGTCCTCCTTTCACACAGGCTGCCTCATGATCCCGCTCCTGTCGTACCTTCGACTCTGCCTCACTTTACGCAACCAATGGTAAACCAGCCCATTTATGGCTTGTTTTCAAAAGCACACAAGCCCCATTTAGAAACGTCTCCCCAGGCCCAAGTAAATCAAACCAGAAGGCCCGAGCCGTTGCAGCTTAATAATGTACCGTTCTAGCCGGCGCACGCTCACACAAACTTTCTCTCCCAGTCTTGCAAAATTCCTTGGCTCATTCTGGCGACCTAGTTTGCATCCCTCGCCTCTGAGCCGCCGAGAGTTGGTTGCTTTTGAAGATGCACTGAGCGGCGCAGCATGACAAGCCCATTATAGAGCGGGGAGGAGGAGATACCACCCAATTACCAACTGGCAACACTTAAGAAGAGAGCAGTGTTCACTGTTTACTTGACCGTATTGATTTCATTGACTTGATATTTGTTAAGTGTTCGGCAACAGCTGATGATTTTATTCCCTCTGTCGCCTGAATACAAATAAACATTTTTTTGTGAGTAAGTGATCCAGTTTTTGTGTTTTTGATACTCAAATGCTCTTATTTTGAAAAATTCAGAAGAGAGAACAGATGACACTGGTCCTTTGGATTTGCTTTCAAAATAAAAGCTGTGTCAGCCGAATATAAAATTTGAGAGCTCTTATTTAGAAAAATTCATAATAGAGATCAGATGATACTGGGGGCTTGGAAAAGCCAAAACAAGAATCAAAGCCAAACTGCAAATAAAGATGGACGTCAAGTGTCTTTATTGCCCCCAGGTACCTGGCTGCAGAATTCCTCGTAAATCCTGCCTCCTCCATGTTAGTGGATTTGTGAGATACTAGCAGTGTTTGTATTTGTAATATTTTGGCTTCAGTCCTGGGTAGTAGTAAAAATGGAGAGACATTGTTTATCTTTATTTATAATATATAGTAAAATACTTGTGTTTGATCAATGTACATGATAGATATGTGTATGTTTGTGTTGAGCGCGGCGAATTTTTTTTTTACATGTTCTGCAGCAGCTTTCTGTCAGCACACCTGTATGTGGAACATATTCTCTCTGGCAGCTCCATACGCACAGTCACAGTGGATGAGAGCAGATGTTCTCTGGGGTTCTGGCCGGGCCACGTCGGGACATTCAGACACGAAGCCGGAGCCACACGCAGGGTTGTTCTTTCTTTAAAGTTGAGCTACAAGATGAACGCTGGCTCTCTGCAAGTCTCAGGTTGTGTGAAGCCATGTGTGATCACAGATTCCTGTCGGTGACTTTTCCAGGTGATACTCAGGAGCAAAGGTTTTACTGACAAGAGTCTCTGAAGCACGTCCCACCTCTGAAGTGGACTTGGCGCTCTGGCACTGCCTTAACCACTATCACCGTAAAGGACTGCATTGGTTGGAAATCTAACACAGGTCTCTCAGAATTATACCACTGAATCATCAATGCAAAAGTTGTCTATTGTGTGCATGCAAAAGTCTTGCAATATGACCTTTTGAATGACACACACACACACACACATACACACACACACACACACACACACACACACACACACACACACACACAGTGTGCATACAGGCATTTACAGGGGCAATCAGGCAGGACATGAAGCACAGGAGATGCAACCTGAATGAATCGGAACATGCACTGACACAGTTAAGCCTCTGCATGTCCACGCTCTGCACGCACGCACACACACTCACACACACACACACACACATGCTCAGCAAATCCCTTGTACAACAATAGTGAAATATTAATCCTGGCTCACACAGATGAGCCTCTTTCTCAGATGAGTGGTGAGATGGGGGCAGATGAGACACTGTAACCTACATGTGAGCAGGTTTCCCTCTGGATCACCAGGTTATTTCACTTCCATTGATTTGACTAGAATTCAGCCTCAGTCCTCTGGCTTTGTGTTGCTCTGCAGCGAAGCTCAGAAGACGAGTCCGTGTCCGAAGATGGAATAAAACGAGTCGGACAACCTGCCCTCGGACAATCAGTTTGCGTAGCTACAAAATCCAGCAGAGCTGATTCTTGATGAAAACTGGAGGCGGAGCTGCGAGTGCTTGGTGCACAGATTCACTGTGACAACATTTACACACTCCGGGCTCAACATTGTGCCACAGTTCAAACAGTGTTTGACTCGCATCTGTGTCACTTTCACAAAGGCTACACTGTCACTCGTGCTCATGTGTGTATTCAGAATGACATGAGGGATTTGCGTGTTTGCTTGTTTGTTTGTGTGTGTGTGAGAGATGCTGCACACGCTCATTGTGCAGCCGCCGGTTTAAGCCGTGGTGCCTTACGGAGGCAGCTTCACGGAAATTAGCAGGAGCCAAAAAGTGGGCTACATCATGCATCTGTAATTAGTGTGTTTTAGTGTGTGTGTGCGCGTGCACGTGCGTTTGTACGTGCGTGCGTGCGTGTGCTCGGCTCAGTGAAGAGGAGGAAACACAGAGGAGGATGAAAGTCGACCTGAAAGCGAGAAATTGAGGGATCTTATCGTTTGTGGATATGTTATGGTCATATGATCATCCAGGTCATATGACTGTCTGATTGGCTCCTGCTCTAACGTGCATTGATGGGTTACACACTGATTGGACACGCTGATCCACCAGCAGGGGCGGAGCCAGAGGGCAGCTAAGGGTGGCCACCATATATTCATCTTCAGGCCACCCCTTGGCCCCCGACCACCACTTTGCTGGCCATACTTCCAACGGGACGCAATTCAACAGCGCACCTCAAACAAGTAGTTCTCCACCAAAACAGAAGGTGGCGGTAATACACTCAACTTGAATGTCAACCACCAACACAATTACAGAAGTAGTCATGGTCCTCGTGCACTATGTGTGATTCTGCTCGCGCAGTAGGACAACTTGCCACGGAATAGGATGTACGTTTATTGTCCTAACATAGCGTAACCATATGTACATTTGTATATTTCATTTTTATCTTTTGCTAATTGGAACAGCATTTAATATTTCTTTATTTTTACATTTACTAGATCAGGACTCATCATAAGTGAAACAGCAAGGGGTGAGGGAGCTTCTCTTGATTCAAATCATGGAGGACTTTACTATGAGGCAGGTAACCATGGTAACAGTGAATGCAGTTGGCACTGTTCTCTAGTTTTCATGCATCAGTCAAATAAATAAAGGAACAGATAAATAGGTGGATAAATAGATAAACTCAACATGGCAGACTAACCAGGGACAATAGAAAAGGTGTTCATCGCCTTTTTATTGCTGGTTTGCATTCATAAAAAAAAAAAGAGCCAGATATAAAGGTCTAACGTCAGTGGGAAAATGAATGTGTGTGTGTGTGTCTGTGTGTGAGTGTGTGTGTGTGTGTGTGTGTGTTTGTGTGTGTGTGTGTCACTCCAGGCTCTCTCTGCCTCTCTTTGCTCCAGGCTGTTTTAAAAACTCTGGGACAGATTTGGACTTGTTTCATTACTAATTCTGGTCAATTTGTGAATTCGTGCTTTTCCTCCCAGGAGCTTTTCAGTCACTTTAGCATCTCAGCAGGGAGGCGGAGCCTGAATCAACTTAAATTCATCTGAATTCATCTGACTGAATCTGCAGGATGAGTCACGCTCTCAGCTCAAAACAGGAAATGGAGCCACCGTGCATGTTTTTGCACATTAGTGCTGCTGTGCATAGGATTAAAGGGCTTTAGGGCAGTGTGTAAAATCTACTGACATCTAGTGGTGAAGTTGCATGCTGCAGCTGAATACCTCTCCCCTCACCCTTCCCCTCTAACCATAGGAGAACCTTATATAAGGATTGACTGAGACCTCACCCATAGGTCACAGCAGAGTGCTTATAGAGGCTCGTAGTGGGCGGTTCTCTTGTCACCTGACTCCTCCTACTTCCTGGTTCATCCAAAAATGGGCAAACAGACGGAGCACAGGTAGAGCTGGGGTAGACCCATGGTGCTATAGCAGCATCCACAGCTGGTCCGCCAGGTCGTCGTGCCAGGTCCGCCAAAGTGTCACTCAAGAGGACATGCCCTTAATTATGCACAATTTGAAACATCAATTGAATAAAAATAAGTGAGTGCAGTTGTCACGGCAACACATGTGAGTGATTGAGACCACAACTGTAGTTTGAACCAGGGTTGAAATGTTCAATTCACCTCTATGGTTGACCATTTTAACATGTAGTGAACTGCAAGTTTTTGCACTTCCTTAATGGCCTCATGGGTCATGGTGGTGAAGCATGGATCTACAGATCAAGATGTTGTGGCAACCGATTGTAACCATTGACCTCAGATGGACTTAATGGAGCAGAGTGTGAGATTCTGCTCATTTTTGTCACTTCTCAGAATATTACAAAACAATTACATACTGGCATTTTCAAGAATTTGTAATCACCTAAATGTTTTCTTTTTTTACATTACCTTTAAATGAGCCCATTCATGTATATTTACATGAGCGCCATTTGACCATTGGTTCTCCTGCATGCTCAGTAGGGTGAGGGTGAGGTGATGGATACAACATGCAACTTCACCTCTAGATGTCTTTGAATCTTACACACTGCACCTTTAAAGATCTATATTAAAGCTGTAATTGGACCTTTAATTGATAATACAGCATATTACATGTAACTGGCTTATCCTCTCTTCACTTGGCAGGTTGTGTGCATTAGATATTTTCTCACTGTCCAAACAACAGCTGCTAGCAACAGCTTTACTGTATCGCCGAGTACCAGCTGTGGTCCAACGGTTTCTCTGAGAGGCAACTGCCACAAACACACCCCACACACCAACACACAGACACACACACACACACACACACACACACACACACACACACACTATTCATGCACATGAGGCCCCCGTGACCAATCGTCGTAATGACTTGGAAGCGTTGGAGGCACATGTGGAGAATGTTTCCATCCACGTTTTTCAAAGAAAGCTGTTTGCCTCTGGTCAAAGTAAACAAATCTTTTTAAAAAATCACCTTTTAGCTTCTTAACTCAACAAGAGTTCAGATCTCGCATTCCGGCATCTGTGATGCTTTTCACCTGCTATACGTTTAAAATCACCTCCTTTTTATTATGATGCATTCACATCAACATTATTGCTGTTGCATTAACACATTATTCACTTTGCCTGATCGTTCGTATTCACTGACATCACTGGTTTAAGTAAAGTTAGTAAATCTGACCAATGAAAATGTGACCGTTCACCTCCATTGGTGTGTTGAGTTCAATGACACGCCCACAATGGGCCTCATAAGCACTCTGCAGGAACCTATGGGTGACATCACGGACGCTATGTCCATCTTTACATACAGTCCATGTGCTCAGACATCAATATGGTGTTCTGATTGTCACACCAGGTAATTGTGATGTGAAGCTCTACAACTGCATTTAGTCAACAAACGAAAAAAGTGATTTTACTTTGAAACAGCTACAGGACGTGATGTGAAAATCTTCATTATGGTGATTTACATTGCTCAACTTCTGTTAGCAAGTAAGTGAGTCAAAGCCAATGGCAGAGAAGTGGCAGATGAGCACAGCTGTGACTCATAAGTCACTCTAGTGGTAAGAAACTGGTGTTACAGAGATGCTGGATCGGCACTTTGTGACTCTATTGTTGATATTTTAGTTATAAGTCACACAGTGACCTTTTTTGGTATGATCTCAAGACTATCATTTTCAAACACTTTGCTGACATTTTACTTAATCTCATTAAATTAGAAGGAAAATAAACAGTATAGCCTCTGTAAACATTAAAATACGGTTTGGTCTGTATTTATATATTGCTCTTTCAAGTCTTGAAGACCTCTAAAAACACTTTACAGCCACACAAAGATTCAGACGGTGCTTCTATTTGCAGCATGTCACTGTGAGTACATGTAGGAATATCTATGTGCTGTGCCATGGACAACTCAGCATACGGCACTGGGGGAGGTGGGAAACGAACCATCGACCTGCCGGTCAAATGACAAGTCCGCTAAGCCCCTCAGCCACAGCTGCCCCAAGTGTGAATACAGCAAATGAATCCATCCGACTGAGAAACAATTTGGAACAAATCCTACTTAACAGTAACACCAATGCTTTTGTAACTCGATTGTTTGTCATTGTAATAACACAGATACTCTTTGTTATCATGTGTCATGTGATTTAACTGAATAACTTTCACTGTAAAATGTAACTTGACATTTAAAGTATGTCAACTCTCCCTACACCTTGAACCCTGCGAACAACACGTTTATATCAACACTGCAACTGTTTAACCGAGAGCAAATCACCTTATCAAACACAAACACAAATTGAAACTGTCGACACAGATACTGAGGTTTTGACTTGTGGCTGCAAACAATAAGAGGTCAGAGGTGATGAGACGCACGTAGAGGAGAACATGAGAATCCTGACAGAAGAGGAGAGGGGGGGTTCATCATCTGCTTGTGTGCTTTGATTTGGCAGGTGTGTGTGTTTATGTGCGTGTGTGTGTGTGTGTGTGTGTGCGTGCGTGTGTGTGTGTGTGTGTGTGTTTGAGACTGATACAATCGCACAGAAATGATCATTTCATGGTGCTTCAGTTCAGACTGAGCCTCGTCCAAACACCAAACTCAGTCTGCAGAGACAAACAAGAGCCAAACCAAGAGCGAGGAGGAGGAGTCAGAGCTGTGCTTCCTGTCGGACACTGGTTATTAGGTCGTGGGTTCAAAGGTCATGTGCTCGGCTCCAAACCAACATCAGCCCCATCAACTGTGTCAATGTGTCAGCGCTGCCCTGCAGCCATGTCCTCAGCTCAACTCATCCTGTACTCTAATGTTATATATATATATATATATATATATACACATATATATATATATATATATATATATGCAGTGTGCAGAATTTAGTGACATATGATGACAGAAGTTAACTAGTTACTTCACCTTAAAAGAAACAAACCATTACAAAAGTAACTAGTCAACAGGGAAAGCAACTTTTGCATTACTTTTTCTAATGTTCAAATATATTTTTAAAAATTGAACTTGAAATGGAACTTTAAATTCAACTGTATGCTGAATTATTTGTAATACTGAATGTTGAATATGTTTAATCAGTGACAGACAGTGACATTTCATAGAACACATAACTAAACACAGTGTTTATGAAGTTGTTATATCTGGTAGTGATGTTGAATAGATGTGTTTTGAAATCAATTTAAATCACTGTTTCTTTACACTGACTCAAAAACATGATATGATAAAAAATAACTGACGATCATTATTGATAATAAGAAATGTCAGATGTTAGTTCTCTGATGTTTGTCAGACATTGGTTTTCATTGAATCAGAGTTTAGTTGAACATTGATCTTCTTGGTCTCTCTTGCTCTCGCTCACACACACACACACATACACACACACACACACACACACACCAATTCAGTTTGTCTGGCAGCTTCGACCTGCCGGTAAACTCCATGTTTCCGCTGCAGGCCACAGATTTAGTGTTGGCTGCACGTGGATACTGTAAATTCCCTTCTTGAAAAAAAAGAAAGAAACCAAACTCCCTCAGACACTCAGTCGACTTTCATATGATTCACTCTGTTACTGAAGTTTTCCTCATATTAAACGCTCCTGTCAACAGATCAAAGTCCCCCCCCCCCACTGCAGTGACAGTGAATTTCCATCACACTGGTGTGAGAACAAGAGACTCTTGTCATGTCAAAGTCCAGCTGAACCTGAATCACTCGAAACCCCACAATTGCTACAACACAAAAATGAACAAGCGCAAATAGTAGGAAAAATATTGAGAAAAAAAACCCCTGCAGACACTGAGAGTAAAAGCAGAAGAGTGTGGACAGAACAAACCCCAAGTGAATGAACAGAGGAGGAAACACACAGACTAAATACTGAGGGAGACACTCGTGTCACATGATCAGCCATTGGTCGTCAAGGAACCAGGAAACAAGTGGAAGTGACAAGAGCGGAAACAGGACGATGTCACTCACTAACCTACATCACAATAAAGAGACTTTCATACAGAGGACTGCCTTCTCACACACCATTTCCTCATACAGAACAAAAAGACATGACATATATTGAAAATTATAATGTATATGGTATTGTTGGCATGTTTATAGGTATCAATCATATAAATATGTTCTGATAAATTTTGCAATTATTGAAAAAAACATCAATTCCCTTTCTTTAAAAATAATATACATATACACTTTAATATTACTTATAGACTAAAATGAATGTCTTACTTTTCTGAATGAAATGTTCTACATTGTAATTGCTCTTATATTGGCAGACACCACTGCCGCACACTTTCAGATTAAATTGCATTGTGTAAAAAATCATAATTTTTTTGCAATACAATTTGACTTTTTTCCCCATCTTGCTGAATTTTCCGAGGACCTCGTAGCATCGCATGACAGCGCCCCCTATAGGAGCCCTGTCACCTGATTTGAAAAGCACTGGTCCATGGGTGGCTCTTACTGCTTCCTTCAATACTGTCCATCTACCCCCTTAACAACTGTATTCCAAATACCAGTGTGTGAGGACACACACACACACACACACACACACACGCACACACACACACAACACACACAACTGTGTAAGTAGGATCAATTACTGACTATTGCTGTTTGCGCTTGTCCTTTATAAAAACATCTTCATGCAGTGACTGTGTCTGTGTCAGAATTACAAAACACCCACAACCCCCGTCTTTTGAATGTCCACACACTCCACACACAGTCATCTTAAAGCAACACTCTTCTCTTCATCGCACTGCCCACTCATGTTCTCCCACTCATCCGTCCACATCCTCTCGCCTCGTGAGGAACCACAGGTCTTGTCACAACAGTCAACAGACCAAACACCAGGAAGTGACATGAACTCACCTCGGTCACACCCCCGACCCCTTGTTACAAAACACACACCTGGTAGAGATTCCATCCTCCATCAGTCTGTGACTCTTCCACTCACCCTGTTCACTGAGAAAAGAAGAGAGGAGAAACAAAAACAGAGTGATGACGAGGCAGATTTTCATCTATTTCCCCTTAGTCATCAGTTTACATTAAGTTCTGTTACATAGTTGACAGTTATTACAGATGTGCACATACTAAACAGATGACAATGGTCATAGTTTTGTCACCTCACAGCAAGAAGTGCTTAGTGATCTGTTCTACTATAGCTTTTTTAGGTCATCATGAGTTAATCTGTCATTTAAATTTTAATGAAACAATAATAAAAAGTGTGAAAAGTAAAACAAAAAACATCACAATGCATCTGTAGCAGTTCAACAATAAGATCAGCTGCAGCAGCGACATGGATCCAAATGACTGAAGTGAAGAACTGCAGTAGAACAGAGTTTCTCTCTTTTTTTTTGAGGCCAACTCAGTTTAATCTCCATCTTCAAATGATGCCAGAATGTGTGTTTTTTTTTTTTTAATCCCCTCCAAACCAAGCCACTGCTGACTCGGGAGGTTTTCCGCTGCGGTTCAGACCATCCGGCACAGAGACCAGACAATATGTTGGAAAACAGTCCTAATGACAACTGGTGGAGATCCAATGGAACCGTGTTCACATCCAATCCAAGCTGCAGTCAGAACCAGCTCTGAGACATTGTCCTCCCTGTGTGACCACTTCAAATCTCAGACACCAGGGTGTCCAAACTGTGGCCCGGGGGCCCACTGTGGCCTGTAGTCCATTTCTATTGGCCCACAGCACATTCCAAAAATAGAATGGAATAGGGCCCTTAGCAGATTGTACTTCTTGGATTTAACACTAGGTGGAGCTTAACTAACACTTCATTGGAGACAGTCCTGCATGGTCCTATTTTGTCAACCTGAACATTACCCGTTCATATGGAACCCGTGACCCGACCCAGAGTCGCGCATGGACATATAAAGGCAACAATGGCTCATATTAGTGTGTTATATTTAAAGGTGCAGTGTGAAGGATTTGGTGACATCTAGTGGTGAAGTTGCATGTTGTATCCATCACCTCACCCTCACCCTCCCCAGTATGTGGAACCTATGGTCAACTTCAGATGTCATTCAAGATATTTAATATGTCCACTCTGGGCCACTGTAAAAAAGATGGCGGCCCCCATAGAGAGGAGCCACTCCTCATGTGAATATAGATTAATGGGCTCATTTAAGGGTCATGGGGGGAAAAACCTCAAAAACATTTAGTTGATTATAAATTTGTGAAAATGTCAGTATGTACCGGTACTTCTTTTGTAATATGTTTTAGAAGTGACAAATATGTTACACACTGCACCTTTGAATTTGCACATTTATACGATTTTTAACATCATGGTTAGACAGTCCAATCTGTGAATGTGTTGTCACAGCTCTACCCATGCTCCGCCTCTTTTCCCATTTTTGGATGAACCCGGAAGTAGGAGGAGTTACCCTTTCGCGAGAAGTGAACCTTGTAAGCCCTCTGCAGAAACCTATGGGTGACGCCACCGACCCTATGTCCATCTTTATAGAAGTGTCCATGCTTCTCTACGCTCATCATACACATTCCCACGGACACCTGCAGGGTGACGTTCATATCTGAGCAAGCTCCTCCATCTAAATGGATTCGGTGGGATCAAGGCATTTGATCCTGTCTGAGGCAAACATTTAGACTTGCACTGGCCCCCAAATGTATAGAGCGTAAACAAAACAATATGTGTGTGTGTGTGTGTGTGTGTGTGTGTGTGTTCAGGCAGAGGGTGATTTAGATGAACAGATAGAGATGAGATGAGCAACTCATCGTGATGTTAAGTCAACACAGACAGCCCAGTTTTGTTTTCCCACAGGATATACAGTGGGTTCCAGTGGAAGACACACACACACACACACACACACACACACACACACACACACACACACACACACACACACACACACATACACACAAATATAGTCAAAAACACAGATCCCATCTGCCCCGGCGCCATAATCAGCTTATCACTCCCTGCACCGAGGACGTGCAGAACGACTGTATCAAGCTTTGACATACATTAGTGGCACCACTGGGATCAGGCAATATACCGTTTATGCACTGCACATGCACACACACACACACACACACACACACACACACACAAACACACACACAAAACACACACACACACACACACATTCCAAAAATGCATCCATGCACAGTCAGGCTTTAAGCTGCATGCAGAGAAAAACAAGTTTTCATCCCGCTGCATGGAATCACTGCAAAAACACACACACAAAATCAACTCAAATGAGACACGCAACAGAGCATTTACAGGCACACAAAGTGTGTGTGTGTGTGTGTGTGTGCATTCTGACAGGATGCCAAAGCCCAGCTGATCTCTCAGTAAATATGGACATATGGTCGGCCTCTGTAGGGAGCAACATGGAGCAAGAGAGACAGAGTGGATGAGGATCACACACACACACACACACACACACATCAGCACTTCTTGGCATGTCTCCCACATCTGTCCACATGGAGACCGCAGCAGGCGGAGACATCTTATCCCTCCCGAGACACGTGTTCCTCCTCAGAGGCTAAAGCGTTTAGCCTTTTCCACTCGTCTTCACGTCACCCGTGGGTGAGTGGAGTGGGGATGTGTCCACCCGGTTATGTAATGACGGGACTAGGAGTGGACGAGGGGGCATTGAATGGCGAGTGCTGCCGTTTGATGTTATGGGTCAATCGAAATGACGAGAGCTGGCGTCACAAGTGTGATGGCGAGCTTTCACCCTGCCGTCAGAGGGAGGAGGGAGAGTTGACTTTGCGACGTGTCAGCACTTTAAAGAATCCAGGCGAGCGGATTGTTATCATTTCACTGCGGCGTCCCGCAGCCCTGTGGTTACCACACGTATCATCTAACACAGCCAGAGTGGAGGGAGCTCTGACTCCAACGTTCTGTGGTGCAGAGAGGAACGGAACTCCGTTACAGGTCCTCTTGTGATCATCACAGGAAACGGACGCAGGTTCCAATCTGGCTGTATGGGACACCGAACGCCACTAGCACTAATGGATCCACAAGTGTGCATGTTTGTGTGACTGTAAAAATGCTTTGACAGTCCTCACTGTCCAATAAAGTTCTCTATCAGGGCTGTCAAACACCGGCCTGCCACAGGGTCCACTCCGGCACACACGATGACACGGCACAGTGTACAAATGATAGACGACATTATCGGCAATTTTTTCAAGTAACCATCTAATTCAGATTTGTCCTCTGGAGGTCTCACACAACACTGTGTACTTGTCGAGTTTTGTACTAAAACAATTGAAAAAGTTTGTAGTTGTTGTTTATAGGTTATGATGTTATGGTTGTACTAATCCAGCCCACTTTGAATGATAATATATGTGTATATATAGTACATTTACAGTGTGCCAACAGTGTGACTCCATCTTACATATTGACTGGAAGTTTAAACGTACAGTGCATAGGACTTAATGACATCTACTGGCGTCACAGCTGGATCCCCCTCACCTCATCCTCCACAAAGCATACACTCTAAAAAATAATCCTCACCCTAAAACTGGACTTAGAGCATTTCAAATATGTATAAGTTGGAATTCTATAAAAGTGCATTGTCACATTAATAAGAGTTTTTCCTGAATGCTGAATTTCTGTGAATTACCCCAAAATACTCTAAAAGTTATTAGATTAAATGAAAATTGAAATAAAGACTTTTTATGCCAAATTTGACTGTTGTCAATCAAATTGCATTCAAACTATTTGATGTGTCCACAAATAGAATAAATAAATAAATAACCATGACAGAAAACAATTATTTTGATGTCATCCTGAATCATAATTAAATTACATTAAGTCCAGCATTATTTTCTACAGTGTACAGGAGAACCTATGGTAGCATTCAGTTTTCATTCAAACTCAAAACCTGTTGACCTTGTCCATCAAAAAACAAAAAGCAAAATGGCGGCCTCCTCTTGATGTGAATACTTTATAATTGTTTGTATCTTTCTTAATTCAACAATATTTTTCCTGTGTAGGTCTCATATCTCAAACAAAACGAGTAACTTTAACAACTTCATCACACTTTAATCGTGATCAAATTCACCATGTTACACCAGAGGTAGAATCAAAACACATAGATAAGACTGAAGTATTGCTCCTGAAAGCCTCTTACATTCCTGCTGCTGCTGCTGCTGCCTTGCTGTCTGTCATATTTAAGGAAGGAAGACAGGAAGAGGAAGAGGACGTGACCTTTGACCCGGATGTTTATATCATCTGTGCTGTGGTGGATTAGTCAGGCTTTAACTTGGGTGACATCACTGTCAGGTCATGGGAACAACACTTCATACATTCAGGTAATCACAACGCGTTTTCTCTATTTCTACTCATAGAAATGTATATGTAATATACACATGTTTTAATCACACCTCATCTCCTTCTTATACAAACAGCTGTGTCATTGTGCAGCGTGGAATTTATCTCCACAACAGCTGTTAGCCATGACAACAGGGTCTGCGACACTAAGAGCAGATGATCCATGTTGTTGCTCTAACGTACTGAAGTGAACTGAGCTGTGATGCAAAAAGGTGTTGTGGCCAAACAGTGGTACTGCAACTATGTTGTCGGCCACATAGTAAGGCAAATACTAAAACAAAAAACACTATTTAAAAAAAAAGAAGAAACATGGATATCTTACTTCATTAAGGGAAATCTTAACTCCTCCTACTTCCTGGTTTATCCAAAGACAGGCATAGAGGCTGGGCACAGGTGGAGATGGGGGCGGACCCATGGCACAGAATCCACAGGAGGTGGCAGGTCGGTCCAGGTGTCACTCAAGAGGCCACACCCCTTAATTATGCAAAAAAAAAGAGTTGAAACTATTAAGACAAAATAAGATGAAAAGTCAAGTATAAAGAAAAATATCAAATATTTAATATAGGTAAGATATAATTATATATGTATATGTATATATATATATATATATATATATACACCCCCCC
>JAFBJT010107460.1:0-11378 GCA_016785325.1 Chascanopsetta lugubris | reverse complement strand
ATGTAGGGCAAGACCTTCTTCCATTTCACAGACACGCAGCTTCAATATGATTTTTCTAAAGCAAAGACCTGAGCAGTTCTCAGGTCTCGGAGGATGTGGTGACACTTTTGGTGGCATCGAACCAAAGCGATAGCAGCAGGAAGTAGATTTCAACACATTCTCTGAATTAGATGATCGCCGAGTCAAAACACCACACTTCACCTGAACCCTTGTCACATTGTAGAAACACTGTAACTGAAGTTTGAATCTCTCTCTCTCTCTCTCTCTCTCTCTCTCTCTCTCTCTCTCTCTCTCTCTCTCTCTCTCCCTCTGTTTACCTGTGTCAGAGATGATGGGCCCCTGCCTGAGGCAGTGGTGCTGGTGGGCAGTAACCTCACAGTTCAGGGGCCCGTGGAGCTTCAGCACGCCGGCCTGTATGAGTGTGTTTTTTCGTATCAGCATCTCCAAGCGGCGCTGCAGATCAACATCACAGTTCAAGCCCATGTCCTTCAGCCTGGTAGGTGAGACCGCGCAGGGAAGGTGCTTGTTTCATCATGGAATTCCAGCATTCATAAGGAACCTCTCTCTCTCTCTCTCTCTCTCTCTCTCTCTCTCTCCCTGCGTCTCCTCAGTCGCTCCCAACATACACGTTGAGTTGCAAACTGAAGGTGGACACCGGGTGATTGAGTGCTCAGCCACCGACGCCGTTCCAGCGGCCAACGTATCCTGGCTCCTACCGGAGGGCGTGTCTGGAGTCTCTTGGTCCAATTTCACGTTTCATAATGAAAGCCACTCTGTCAGGGGAGTTTTCCTCCTCCCCGCCTGCTCGCCCCGGGAACTCACTGCAGAGTGTGTGATAAATCACCCGGCATTTGAGAAGCCACAGAACAGAAGCGTAACGCTGCCTCTTTGCGGTACGTTCAACAAATCAAGCGACGGATCAGCAGCCGACACGTTTGGCCCCCGGGCGAACGCTGCAGATTTGATGAATGCCTCTCGGTAAACACCTCACTTCCTATACGTTTTGCCTCTTTCCCTCCCCCCCCCCCCCCCCCCCCCCCCCCCTTTCCCCCCCCCCCCCCCCCCCCTCACCCCCGTGCAGCTCGGCCCAACGTCACCCTGACGTCCAGCACGCAGTGGAAAGACGGCGAACACTTCACACAGGTGCGCTGCCGGGCAGCGAGCGTGGCCTCTGCAGCCGTTATAACCTGGTTCGTCGGCGGCAGGAGCATCGTGGGTAACCTGTCGGAGCCGAAGGTCCGGGCTGAGGGTTCCGTGTCGGTCCACAGCTCCGTGATGTTCCCATCGTCTCTGCACGCCGGCCAGAATCTGACCTGCGCGGTGCGGCATCCGAGCCTCGAGGCGTCGGTGACGAGGACGATGCACCTCCCTGAGCAGAGTGAGCGCCTCGATTCTGCGGAATACTTCTTTTTGTGCCGCGCGCGACCTCTCCCTCCTCCCTCCTCCCTGTCACTTCTCGTTTCCCCCCCAGGAGCCCCTTGGCTCGGTGTGTCTGTGGTCCAGCAGCGGGGCTCTCACCTCTGGATGACGGTGTGTGAAAGCAGGGGCGGGGCCGGCGGCACGAACCTCACCTGGCTTCTTCCAGAAAAGGCCAGAGGCCAAACATCGCTGCGCACCGTGTACGAGGGACAATCCCCGACGGCCAGGCTGACGTATCGGTTTCCTCTGGCTCTGCACGAGGGTCAGGACCTGACCTGCGTGTGCAGGTTCCGACAAGGGCCCACGGAGACGAGGACCATCCGCATTCCCAGATACCGTGAGTTCCAAAGTACACGCGGTGAAACCCAAACGTAAGCATTCACATGAACGCGTCACGGACTCGAACTGACCTCTCTGCAGACATCTCCGCCGTGAGGGTGCTGAACCGCACGACACCTCTGGTGAGCCGCTACGGCGCTGAAGCCGTCGCGCTCCGACTCGCCCTCCAGGAGAATCATCCCGGCCAGAACATACTGCTCCGAGTGGAGGGCAACGCGCCGCAGTATGACCTCAGCTGCCAGAGGTGCTGTATCACTGTGCTCGTCATGGGGAGGCCCCTGTGCCCACGCTGCTGTCCTGCACTCACTTCATTGCTCTCATCGCTGTGGGAGTGAACACCCTCAGGTTTGAAGGTGCAGTGTGTAAGGTTTGGTGACCTCTAGAGGGGAAGTTGCATGTTGTATCCCCCACCTCGCCCTCACCCTCCTGAGCATGCAGGAGAACCTGTGGTCGACCTCAGCTGTCATTAAAACTCAATAGATGTTGAGTAAGTCCACTTTTACCACTGTAAAAACATGGCGGGCCCCGTAGAGACGACCCCCCCCCCTCATGTAAATATACATTCAAGGGCTCATTTAAGGGCAATGATTATAAATTCATGAACATGTCAGTATGTCAGTTTTATAATATTTTTAGAGGTGACACAAACGGCTGGAATCGTACACACTGAACCTTTAAAGGTCCAGTGAGTAAGGTTTGGGTGAAATTATTTCTATTGGCAGAATGAGTGTGGAATCTCCAGACTGTTTGAATTGCTGTCTCCGTGGCTCTTTATATTTTCATCAGGGGCAGGTCCTCTCCGCAGGGGCCGCCATGTTGCACTGCCATGTTTTCACAGTAGCCCACAATGGACAAACTAAATATTGTTGGAGTTTTCACAGTATAGCGTGAGGCTATATGCTTTCATGCTTGGAAGGAGAGAGTGAGATGGGAGGAAGTTAGCAGCAATATGCAACACACACCACTTGTAGCATTAAATCCGACACACTGTACCTTTAAACTGTTTCCTATACTATCAATTTGGTTCACTGGTGAATTGATATTTACTACTTATTTGTACATGTGTAATGTGTTTTCAAAGATCCCTCACAGCCGATCTCACCAGGATTGTCATGAAAGCTGTACAACTTTAGCATGGATTTAAATGAGCGCTTTGACGTTTTGCAAAAACAGTTAATTGCTTGATTCAATGAATGCGACTGTAGATGCTAAAGGTCAACACCCATCTCACATGTTTGAGTTCAGTCTGGAAACTGGAAACAGCCGAGCCAGCGACCTCTGTCCAACAATAACAACATCCATCTTTAAAATAACTTCTAAAAAAAAAGACTCTCAAATGATCATGTTCTATCATTGTGTTTTTTTCTTCTTCTGAATATGAAAAAGCAAGAGTGTAAAAAATGACTGGTGCTTTTCTGGGGATTTATGTGCGGGGCTCGTTCTTGGCCGGACGCAGTGAACCTCCAGACGAGAGCGTGGGATCAATCTTCTCTGCACCTGTCCGCCTTGGCAACAAAGCAAATAAGCATATTTCCCGCAAATGTCGAGCGTTTCCTCCGAGGGAAAAATTGATTTGGGAGTGATTGTGTTTCAGGAGCGACGGCTCCCTCGTTCCCATGGAGGGGCTGGCTGTGGTCTTCGGCTCGGCGCTGACGGAGAAGGACGCGGGCCTGATCACCTGCCGCGCCTCCTTCTACCACCACGTGGCCACCGTCAAGATTCAAGTGGAGGTCACAAGTGAGGACAAACAGCTCGGTAGGTGGCCGCCATGTTTCCTCCAGCTTCGCCGACATCGGTTTTCCCGCCGTCTGAGACACCTTTCTCTGATTGTGTGTGTGTGTGTGTGTGTGTTGCAGCGCTGGTCGCCATGATCTGCGTTTCCTCGGCCTCGGCCCTCCTCCTCGTCCTCCTCGCCATCCTCTGGGTGTGCTGGTGAGTTAATTGCCTCGGCAGGTGATGGGGTCGCGAGCTCGGCAGGTGACGCGTCGATTGGCAAATGAGGGCGACGCCGCCGGAGCCGCGCGATACAATCTGAGACAAACAGGATGTGCGGATCGTTCGCCAATCCCCATGTCGTGCAGTGAGTCACAAACAGGAAGTGCAGAGGCTGCAGCAGACAGGTGGCGATGTCGCCGCAGCTCAGACAGGTGGAGAGCGTTCCCCCTCCGTCCGTGAGGAATGCAGATTTATGCCTCCAGTTTCCCGCTTGGCTTGTTGCGAGCGCGGCTTCTGCACTTGACTGCTGTTAGTTGGACCGTTATCGTTCGGCGCCGCGGTGCCAAAGCAAAGGTGAAAGGTTCAAACCGTCCGCATTAGTGTAATGAAATCGGAGGAGCAAAGAAGGGAAAGCCACAAATCCATCTCAGCATCTTATTGGTGTTGGAAAATATCTGCGGGTCACACGTCTTTTTACAACTGTTGTGGGAAAATCCGTCACCGCGTCCTGGAGCTGCTTTATGGTTCCTGCCGTCAGACTCTTCCACGTGTCCGCGTCCCGCGCCAGGATCTGCGCTTTTTTTCCCCAGAATGTTCGTGCGGATCAGATCGGGCGTTCGAATGCATCCGCGGTGCCGAGGCCGCGGCCGACAGGCCCGCTGACTCCCTGGTCACAACATCGGGTCAAGGTGCCATTGGTTGACTCTGCCCCATTATCCTCTGCTCCAATGGGAGGGGCCTGTTCTGTCAGGCTAATTTCGGAAGGTCAGTCGTGCAGCGTGCGACAAGCGAGAAAACATGACTCCCCCAGCAGGGAGGGTATTTTTGGACTAATCCACTGCCCCCCCCACCCCCCCCCTCGGCCCCCCCGTCCAGTGGTGGGGACACTATGTGACATCAGTGTCTTCACTGAGGTCAGGAGGGTCATAATGTAAACAGTGAGCTGCTGCTCCTGACATCTCAGATCAATGATGAGGTCCCCCGCTCATCTGCATCGGCATTATGTATTCACACCTGCAACCTGAAGTCTGTGTCAGACTGTAGCACGACGCCATCCTGTGGTGGGTTACCATATTGTTCCATCATGTTTTTATTTCTCATTTTGTTTTGCAGCTCAAGAAACAGCAAGACTAAGTACAAGGTACGTCACAACTCTTTAATTGTTGCCATTTGAATCTGAACTTCAACTTAAAGTGTGTACGATTTGGTTCAATGACTACTGGCAGAAAAAGAGAACAAAAATACTGAACTTGTGTTACAAATCACGCTCTGCAATCAAGATAGTGTGTGTGTATATATATATATATACACATCAGGAGTAGGTCCTGTCTACAGAGGACGCCATGTTGCATTGATATGTTTTTACAGAAGCCCAGAATAGACTGAACACCCTCTGAGTTTTAATCATAACTGGAAGCTTCCATTTAGACTTACATGTTTGGGGGTGAAGGGTGAGGTGAGGATAATTCAGCTGCAATATGCAACTTTACCACTAGATGTCTCTAGATGCAACCCTCTGTGACTTCAAATTCTGCCTCCATTATGTGTTTTATCACATGAAAAACTGTCATGTCATAGAATTTGGTGGTAACGGTTCATTGTGGGAATCTGATTCCAGGTGTTTTAATGTCTGAACTGAACAATCTGTCTTTTGTCACATGCAGCTTCACCACAAGATGTCTCTAGTTCCTGCACACTGTACCTTTCACCTTGCCATGTCTGATTTTGCTCAATTATTCAAATGAGGATCTAAAAATAAGCTCGGCTGCTCTTCTCCCCTCCCTCTCTCTCGCTGGTGCAAACTGTGCAAACTTCAGAATGCGGAGTGTCTGTCGGCTCTGGCGGTTCTGAGGGCGAAGGAGCTCCGGTCTCCTGAGGTCACGGCGGAGAAGGACAGGAAGGAAACTGCTCCGCTGGTCAATTACTCCATCATCATAGATGTGAAGAGTCAAGTGTGAAGACAGTGAAGCTGGTTTGTCATGTCTTTGTAAAATACATTCAGCTTTACATTCGGCACGCGGATACGAAGACTTTGTCTAAATGCAGCCCACTGTATTTCCTGTGACCGTCGAATCAACTGAAAGCATCACTTTTGCACTTGTTCATGTTACTTGAATATTGTAACTTCTTTTATTCCCTGGTATGTTGGTCAGTGGCATTCTTCAAATATGAATGATCTCAGCTGTGGCGCAGGGGACAAGAGGAGCTGTCCTCTGACGACAGAGTCCTTGGGCAAGACACTGAACCCCACATTGTCCCATTTACTCATAGACACAAAGTGCTGCAAATAGAAGCGCAGTATGAATGTCTGAGTGACTGGGTGAATGTAAACTGTAATGTAAAGCACTTTGAGGGGTCTTCGAGACTTGATAAAGCGCTCTATAAATACAGAGCAGTTACAGTTTCTCTGCCGTTTACTTTGGGACCACAGCTGCACCACATTTCTGTCGATTCAACCAAACACTTTTTCAACACTTCCTCTGCCCTCTTGCTATCTTTAGTCATCCAAACCATGTGACTGGAGTATTCCTATAAATAAAATCAGATACATAATATAGTGCAGAGGACTGGACTCGGTGTGGTTATGCCCTCTAGTGGCAGTTGACTGAGCATGCAACTGAGTGAGCCTGGTGTAAGTCACTGCACCAAAAATCTGTTTCTCATTTGGAGACTGCCCAGAAATTTATGTTTAAAAAAAAATCACATCTATACAGTATTTTCGGTTAAATATTTCTTTAAAATAAATCTATCATCAGATGGTTTTTTGAAAAAGCATTTTAAATACTGGTTTTAATTTCAAATATTAAAATGATGGATGAGAACTGGTTTATTTCTTGTGAACTTTGAAGCCTGGGTTCATTGAGGTAAAGATCAAAATCCTTTTATTAAAACATGTTGACCACTGACATGGGGTCAAAGGTCAAAGAAATATCAGACATCTAATCACCTCTTTTTCTTTTCCCTGATTGTAGCCATTTACCTTGAGTTTAAGAATCATCATGTTTGTTATGCACCTGTGTAAAGGTACAGAATAAAGCACATGACCCCAAAATCGTGAAATACACACAAGTCATTTTTAAAAGTTTGTATTTTTCAATATAAACCATCACATTTCTTCAAATATCTTAAATGTACATGACCTCTATGGTTGACATAATAAAATATTTCTAGGGACAACAAGTCATGTGTTAATGTATCCATGTGTGTGAAAATGATAATACATTTACGTGGGTAACCAGGAACAAAATGGGGTTGGGGGGATTAAACATTTACAATTGTATGAAATTGAAAGTTATCTTTTCTTGTACAAACAAGGTTTCAGCTGAAGTCCAAACTTCTTTACATTCTCTGGAGCATTTCCTGTCTTCACATATTCAAAGGAGTAAAAATGAGTGTTCTCCGTATCCTAAAAAAAAGGAAACAAAAACTCTTTATAATTATCATTATATAGATTATTTGCAATAACAAAATCAAGGTTCTTATAGAAGTTCTTATATTCCTGACTCAGACCACGTTCACGTTACCAGCCACATTTCTTCATTCATTCAGAATTGATGATTCACATTCAGAGCTACAAGTCTCTTGGATGTGACTTTCATGCAAAGGTGACTGTCCTCTGAAATGGCAGCGGCGTCTTGTTTGTCATCTTACCTTCACAACCATCTTGAATCCCAGATTTGACAGAGCGTTGATGAAGCTTCGCACGTTCTCGAATCTGCTCGCCACCTCAGCTATTTTCAGCACGCCCCTGCAACGACGGCGTGTTAGGGCAGAAACACAGTGGGAGAACAGAACTGAACGTTGCACGTTCAACACGTGTTGCGTGAACCAAGGCCGCGTGGTCTTACCCCATCTTTAACACTCGATTGGCCTCTGCTAAAAAATCTGCCAGGTTGGTCCCCATGAGGGAGAGGCAGAACACTGCGATGTCCACGCTGCCGTCACGAAGCGGCACCTGCGCAGACACCGTGTGGTTGTATTTAGTGACAGACACAGACAAAGTGGGAACTAAACAGGAGGGAGGACAAAGCCCACTCACATTGGCCATGTCACAGACGGTGACCAGCTCACAGGTGGCTGCCAGGTCGAAGCTGTGCACCTTGTTTTTTACGCTGCGAGCGATTTTACAGTCACCGCAGCCAAAGTCTGCCACCACCAGAGACGGCGATCTGAAACGGATGAGGTGTGTTTACGTTCAGGGGACATCGTGCAGGAGTTAACAGGAAATATACTGAGTGGCATCGGAAGTTCTCATAACAAAGCGCAGTACTTCATCCCAACAAGGGCACCACATGTTCACCACTCCTGTCTTCAGCTAGGTCCTTAGGTTTGTACAGTTATGAGTGATGCATATAATGAGAAATATTATCTCGTAGTATTTTGGTTTTGCAGAAATCTGATGTGAAAATCACAATTGGGTGTGTGCTTTAAAGGTGCAGTGTGTGAGATTTGGTGACATCGCGGGGTGAAGTTGCCTGTTGCATCCATCACCTCACCCTCACCCTTCTGAACATGCAGGAGAACCTATGGTCGACTTCAGCGGTCATTAAAACTCAATAGGGAGGGACCCCCCCCCCCCACCCCATGTAAACATACGTGTATGAGCTAATTTACTCACATTAATACATTAATGGTCTCATTGAAGGGGGTAAGGGGGGATATAAAACATTGAAGTGATTATAAATTCATGAAAATGTCAGGATGTAATAGTTTTATAATATTTTTAGACGTGACAAAAATGACTAAAATCTGACACACTGCACTTTTTATAATATAAATTAACTGTAGTCATATAGTGCTTCAACGCTAAATGTTCATATACTTCATCTATGTGTATACATAGCATCTACACAGTGTTGGGTGAGCTTGCTATCAAAAGTTCTACTGAGCCATGTGATGATATCTGAGTCCTTTAAAGTTGAAGAATAGGATCAGTGCATCCAGCTAATGATTAGAATTGATATAGTGCATCGTTGTGTTTCAAGTCATTTGATTTCCCCATCCTTTTCTTGCAGACTCAAAACGATGGATCAATACATACATACATGCAAATTGCTGGCGTCCAGCTAAATCTTTAAACTCATCTCACTTTTGCTGAATGTAGGAGATGATGGCGTCCAGCGGGTTGGTGGGCCACCTCTGCACCTGTGCCGTGTATCCTCGGTGATAGACCCAGAAAGCTTGTGGATCCTGCTTGAACATGCGCTTTGCCTCACCGCTGGTGGTGCTGTACAACACTTCGTTTATGTAGCGGAAGCGAGCCGACTCCAAGCGCTGCTCCATGCGCGCCCTGAGGGAGGCGGAGCGGTCCAGTTTCAGCTCCACCGCCGGAGCCGGCGGCTCGACACTGGGCTCCGCCGGAACCTCCCGCTGCTCCGTTACTTTATTCTGGAGCATTTTCCGCAGCTGCTCTCTTTTCAGACTCTGCTCTTTGCTCAGCTCAGGTCTGGGCTTCTTCTCGGGAACCTCCTGCTGATCAACCGTGATCACGGGGTTATCGTTACGCCCCTTGGTCTTGTTGGTCTCAGTTTGTTTGTGTGATGCACAGCTAATGTCAGTGGCCTCCTCAGTCTGTTTCCTC
Organism: Chascanopsetta lugubris; assembly: GCA_016785325.1. NCBI lineage: Eukaryota > Metazoa > Chordata > Actinopteri > Pleuronectiformes > Bothidae > Chascanopsetta > Chascanopsetta lugubris. Next base: position 2,104 of record JAFBJT010107460.1, on the reverse strand, counting down.
TTCTGCAGTTTACTTTCGGTCTCTCTTTTCTTCTTCCTGTCCGCCGTCTCACTGGACTTCTTACTGTTTTTGTTGCTGCAAGAATCTGTTTTCGACTCTTTCTTTTCGACTTCCTTTGGCTCAAGCTTATCTGTGGATTCAGCTTTCTTCTCTTCTCCCGCAGCCTGATTCTGGCGGTATTTGTTTTGACATTTCCTCTTGTTCTTCATTTTGTTTTTCCACTGTTGTCGATTGAGTCTCTCTGCATCGCCTGGTTTGTCTATCTTCGTCTTTGTAGGATTTGTTATTGCTTTCTCCTTGGTCTCGCCTGCAGATGTGGTTTTTATCTTCTTGGCCCCTTTTGGAAGAAGAAAAGATCATTACATTTCACATTAACTTCAATGTTTCTCTACATGTGAAAATTCAAGACAGATAATTAATCACCTAATCTATGGTCTTTCTGTTTTTTTGCAGGTTTTTCCTCCTTGGTGCTCTGATCCATGTCTCCATTTTCCTGCTGCTCTTCTGGTGTCTTTGCGTGTCTTCTCTTCTTCCTCCTCTTCTTCTTTCTCTTGGTGGATGAAGGAGCTGATTGTGTCTCATTGTCACTGTCACTGTCCTGCTGGTGGTCCTCGTTTTTCCACTCAGGCACCGATCCCAGAGTTTGTAGTGTCCGCAGCAGACTCTTCTTACCAACAAGCTGGGAATGATAGAGGGGAACAAAATCAGTTCATTTCATGAATCTTGTAGATAAAGAATGTGTAAAATAGGAATGAAAGTGGAGAAGTCAGGTCAGTGCTAGAACAGTCACACTTTGCAAGGTGTATTTCAAATGAGCAAATACTTCCCTTGTATTTCTTACTTTTTTATTCTAAATAACACCAATACAACATATACTCAAGTCCGTTAAACGCACTGCAAGACTAAGGTAAAACTATCAAGGAAAAAACCCATTAACTACGTCCATTTGTGTCTGGATCATTTTCATACATTTTTGGACCACATCATTTTTGGTATTTTCATATATAATAATATTGTCAACAGAAGTCATGTTTGGTAAACAAAGTATATTAGTTGAAACATAATAGACATTATATCTCTACACAGCACATAGATGAAAAACAACAAATATTGTTTTACCTTGACATTCTTGCTGTTTGTCTCCTCACTGTCATTGCAGACAATCTGAGGCAGTGACTGACTGTCTGGTTCATCACTCCAGTCTTCCTCCTCATTAAACATGTTTCCTCAACACCTGTAATCACAACACACACACACACACACACACACACACACACACACCTGTAAGTAACACATCTGCAAATGACACATCTATAAATAAAATACACATCTATGGATGAGAAAAATCTGTCATGACACAAAAAATGTGAACAACACACATCTGTAAGTAACACATCTGTGAATAACTCATCAATAAATAAAATACACACCTGTAGATAAGAGAAATCTGTAATGACACCAACAAATGGAAACAACACATCTACAAACACGCGTCTGTAAAGAACACATGTATAAGTGTCGAGCGTATGCAAATAACACACACACGAGTAAATGACGGAGTGAACATATGTACATAACACACATAAGGTGACTGGCACACACATCTGTGAATCCAGGCTGAAGATCAGAAATGTCTCCCAGTGTTTCCACTCGTTCACTTTGCTAATGTAGTTACTCACCAGTTTCCTCTTCACTTGATGTTTCTGTTTACATAAACTGTTTATTTAGGATTCTACTTTATTATACATACTATAAGTTATATATAAGCATCTACATCATTCTGTGTCTGTGTCTGAGACCAGAACCACGTTGTGTTTCTCGCACATGAAGGAAGCAGCCAAACAGAAGCTGAGGCGCGAGTAAATGACGTCATCACACCAGAGAGTCTTGGGAAATGAAGTTTTGCGGAACCTCCTCGTAAACTTCCATTACATTGAATATAGTTTAACCTGAATTTGATGATGATAATGACCACAAAAACAAAACAAAATAATCATAACAACAACAATAATAATAATGGTGACATTATTATCATTGTTGTTGTTAATATTATTATTATTATTATTATTATCATTATTGTTATTGTTGTTGTTATTATTGTTAT
>JAFBJT010107459.1:20468-23120 GCA_016785325.1 Chascanopsetta lugubris | reverse complement strand
CGCCAAGCTCTCACCTGAGACTATGGCGAAATGTTACACATGTACATTGTTTTCCTTGAAACATCGATACATCCGTTCATAATATAAATCCATCACCTTCAGTGAAAACACTCCGGGGACCCGAGCATCTTTCTGTCTCATGTGTCGCTGCAGCCGCCGCGACTCTGATCCCCCTCGTACTTTTTGTTTGTTCTTAATCTCGTTGCCGTGGGAGCAGCTCACTCTGAACGCTCTGAACCATTGTTCACTGTGTCAGTCTGGATCGCTGCTCAGCTGAATATCAAACATATTAACTTTGCATGACTCAGCAGAACGGTCCTCCGAAGATCAAAGACATCTGCCCGTGACGAAATGCATTCTTTCACTCATTGCAACTCGTTGTTGTTGTCCTTCTTAAAGACGACTATACCTGGCTTCAAAGGTGCAGTGTGTAAGATTAAGGGGGAATGATTTCCTCTTCGTTTACATTTTGGATTTGTGAATAATCACCGGATTCACATCATCATAGTATGAAACCCTAATTTTTAGGGGCGGGGCTCTACATACATGACAGTCCCATCAATATATAATCTTGCTTTTTCAATGATCAATGATATAATGGCATTAAATATCTAATACATTTACCAGGAAAATGTATCATGTATGCATTTATAAATTGTCCTTTACTCACTCAGCCACGAGGGGGCGATCCAAATAATTTGGCTTCAATTTTGGCATGGAGTTGGTCAATAGCTAGACATGACTGCTGCCATCTTGTATATATTTTTTTTTCATTTGGAGCCACTGATAGTGAAACATGATGAAGGTGTGGAGTCTCGATAGTCAAGCCCCGCCCATAAATGCTCCTGACCAATCACAAGGCAGCATCCGCTGTCAATCGTGACGTTTTGTTTTGATCAAATGATTCATTGAAGCTAAAGTCAGTGAATAAATGACCACCTCAACATACAAGGTCAATGACTGCACCCAGCCACTAGGGGGCAGTCCACATGCGTTGACGGTTTCAACTACATGCATGACATCACACACGTCTGACTCAGACCCTGATGTTGAACGGGTTCACCTCCTCCCCGGTCGGTGTTCAGCTGTGAATAAACACCCACTAATCGACTCGTTTCCCTCGTTCTGACTCATCCGGAGTCGTGTTGCTTTGAATCCCCTCCCGCTGACTTCCTGCGGTGCTGATGAGAAAATCGTATTTGACCAGAGGAGTCGAAGCCGCAGAGGGAGAACGACACGCGCCATGATGGAGGAGGACTTCATCGAGGAGGCCAAGGTCATGATGTAAGCACGGAGGGCCCAACAGGAAGTGCGCTTTTCAAAATAAGAGCCACGGGAATCGAAAGCGCGCGCGCGCGTGTGTGTGTGTGTTACAGGAAACTGTGTCACCCCAAACTGGTGCAGCTGTACGGAGTGTGTCTGCAGCAGCGCCCCCTGCTGATCGTGGCAGAGTTCATGGAGAACGGCTGCCTGCTGAACTTCCTGCGGCAGAGGGGCGGGGCTCTGAGGGAGGCGTGGCTTCTGTCCATGTGTCAGGACGTGTGTGAGGGGATGGAGTACCTGGAGTCTCAGAGCTTCATCCACAGAGACCTGGTGCGAGTGGGTCACGCGTTTGAGAGTGGGGGCTTCCTGTCGGTTACACTTCCTGTTTGTCGGTTACACTTCCTGTTTGTCGGTTACACTTCCTGTTTGTCGGTTACACTTCCTGTTTGTCGGTTACACTTCCTGTTTGTTTTTGTCTCAGGCGGCGAGGAACTGTCTGATCAACGAGCTCAATGTGGTGAAGGTCTGTGACTTCGGGATGACCAGGTACCACTTAAAATCTTTGTGTTGGATGGAGGGGCGGAGTCATGGTGACACAATCACACAGTGTGTGTGTGTGTGTGTGTGTGTGTGTGTGTGTGTGTGTGTGTGTGTGTGTGTGTGTAGGTACGTCCTGGACAACCAGTACACCAGCTCCAGTGGATCCAAGTTCCCGGTGAAGTGGTCTCCTCCTGAAGTTCTGCACTTCAGCAAATACAGCAGCAAATCTGATGTCTGGTCATTTGGTCAGTGCACACACACACACACACACACACACACACACACACACACACACACACTCACGCTGTGCCCCGTAGGAGTGGTGATGTGGGAGATCTGCTCTGGAGGACGCACGCCGTTTGAAAACCGCTCCAACCTGGATGTGGTGAATGACATCAGCAGAGGGCTCCGCCTCCACCGGCCTCACCGAGCCTCGGCGCCGCTCTACGCCCTCATGTACCGATGCTGGCACCAGGTAAAGGTCACGGAGGCCACGCCCCAACACCGCGCCGGTCACGTGACGCGGAACTGACACCCTGACTCACAGCGCCATGTCTCTGCTGCTTCTGCTTCTTCTTCGGTGGTGTTGGTGAAGAAGCCTCAGGGTCGACCCACTTTCACTGAGCTCCTTGTGGACATCGAACAAATGGCAGAAGATCCAGATTAACACACACACACACACACACACACACACACACACACACCCTTTATAAATAAAGTCTTCTCAAAGCCTGAAGGTCCCTGCTTGTTGACTGTGGAGCTGCAGGATGTGAAGTGGGATCAGCCACCAGGGGGAAGCAGAGAGCTCAGGCTGATCACTGATCGTTCATCATTCATCACACTTTGTGC
>JAFBJT010107459.1:468-15468 GCA_016785325.1 Chascanopsetta lugubris | reverse complement strand
TGCATGTCTAACCCTTGTATCCGTGCAGGATCTGTATTCATCCAAGAACAAGGAAACACACTCACTTCCTGTGTCACATTTCTGGATAAGACCCATTTTACACCCATGCGCGAGATAAGATGGAGACTAAAGGAGATAAATGGTACAGAGGAGCGTATTTCCCCTGATGGCTGCTCCGCTCATCGTCTTTATTCCTCATCCCACATTGGTGTGGAAGTGGTTGCAACTCTGTAATGAGGCGATTAGAGCAAGTGTAAGAGTTTATGGGAAGGAAAATACCTTTGGCTTTGTCCTTGAGCGGAGGAAGAGGAGATCTGGGGAGTGCACCAGGAATAAGGGAGGGCATTACTATGTAGGGCATGTCGACAGTGTGTGTGTGAGTGTGTGTGTGTGTGTGTGTGTGTGTGATCAGTCACTTTATAGAGCAAGAGGACAGAATCAGCCTGTTAAATCTGGGTTATGTTGGTCTGTGTTAGTAGTTCCAGTGCGGAGGTTGTGTTTTTATTAGCGGTTATGTGTCTTATAACAGGATTAGGTGAAAACTACTGAGCCGATTCCTTTCAAATCTGGGTGGATGCGAAGCTTATGGAGCAGGGAGGAGGCCATTAACTTCTGGAGCCGATCCAAGTGTGTGTGAAAATACGGGTGTGAAACGTGACGCAGTCAAAACAGGAATGGAACTAGTGTGGGTGCTGTGATATTTCACATACAATCACGTTACTAGTTACAAGACAAGCGATCGAAGGATACCGAACAACATATGGATTAAAATCTGCTTATAATGACTGAGCGATGTCATTAAAGGTGCAGTGTTTTTGTCACTTCTAAAAAATAATACAGTCAAGGACTGACATCTCATGAATTTATGATCCCATAAACGTTTTTATTAGCCTTAAATGAGCCCTTTAATGTGTATTTACTCGAGGAGCGGATCCTCTCAATGGGGGCGGCCATGTTTTTACAGTAGCCCAGAGTGGACATATCAAACATCTTTTGCGTTTTAATGACAACTGAAGTCTATCATAGGTTCTCCTGCGTGCTCAGAGGAGTGGGGATGAAGTGATGGATACAACATGCAACTTCCCCTCTCGATGTCACCAAATCTTACACACTGCACCTTTAATCCCAATCCTTGTAAATACCCCAAGTCTGACTTTCACAGTGGAAACTTCAAGTAAAATTAAGCTGATTTTGTCTTTAATTGAATTCGATGTCTTTCTTCCCTGCTGCGTCCACATTGACTTACACACAGGATGATAGATATTCTCCATTCACCCTTCGACACAGACACAAATCAATTGGCTTGTGCATAACTACAGGATTAGAGGCGTGAAGCGCACAGACGGGTCCAGGGTGTGGAATCCTACCCGCGCAGAATATGAAATAAACCACTAATGATCACCTAAAGCCACAAACGCAGGTTCTCCCACGTGCTCGGAAAAGGAAAGGCACCCATCTGTGACATGCGGCGTCACCGCTAGATGTCAGCAGAGCCTACACACTACGCCTTTAGTGACATCACACAGCCACGTGACGTCACTTTAAGACACGTTAAGATGAAGGTTTGAAATGCAGAACTTGTATCAGAGCCTTTCGTTGCTCTGCTGCGGCTCCTCGTGCTCACACAGGAGCGTCCTCCAGCATGTGGCTCAGACCCAGACAAGTTAATTGGATTATACATAAATAAAGAATTAGAAGCAAAAAGGGGGAGTGAGACAGACGGGCGGAGGGAGAGAGAGAGGGGAGAGAGGGGGGGGTTGGTGTGTGGAGGGATGAGAGGGGAGATGATGCAGTTGAGGTGATGATTAATAAACCTGCTGGGATCTGATGTAGCTGGTTAATGAAACCACAGTCTCTCTCTCTCTCTCTCTCTCTCTCTCTCTCTCTCTCTCTCACTCACACACAAACACACGCACGCGCACACACGCACACACACACTTAGGTGGGCGGAGCTTGTAGCACTGGGACGATGCAGGATGCAGCAGTCCCGTCCACCTCTCTCTCCCTCTCCCTCTCTCTCACACACACACACACACACACTTGGAGCAGCAGGACCACTCACTCACTCACTCACACACTCACTCACTCCCTCACTCGTGCACCTGTGAGCGCGCCGCACATCGCTCGGATTAAAAACACATGCGTCTAATATGAGCGCAGACACTTTGACTGAGCGCACCGGTGCCACATAAGGTAGGACTCCTTTTTTCCCCCCCACCCCGGAGCTTATTTCAGTAAATAAGAAGAGGAATGATAATAATCATGAACGTAATAATAACAAGGAAGAGTGAAGATCAAATCAGGAGAAAGAGGTTCTGTTTATCTTCTCCGTGTCCGTGCGTAATGGGCACGTCGGGCGCTTTTGCGCATTTGGCTCAGGTGCGCCAACCCCCGTTATTGTTCCCACGGAGAAAGACATTACAGCGATACTTCAGCTCGCGCTGTGGTAATGGCATTATCTCCACTGCCAGATTGAATCTCGTGTGATGTGATATCTGTCTGCTCCGCGGACAATGTGCCATATCTGTAACTCACCTTCCCCCAAATCCCATTGGAATCCTGTGGGGAGAGGAATTCAACTTTTTGTGCAGCATTTAAGGATGAAATAAAAAAGCTGGCTCTGTGTTTCAGGAGGGAGACGCTCCTTCGCTGGGAATCACTATGCATCTGACAGTGGTGGTCTTCATCCTGGTGGTGGCAGCCTCAGCCAGAGGTACATGTGATGCCCAGAGCAGAGGAGAAGACAAACTCGGATTCTCTCTCGTTCCGGAGCGACAGAGTCACAGATCAGTATTTTACAGCTTTCTGTCATTCCTTCATTTGTCATTTTTCTGATGCACACTATCCTCCTCCTTCTGTCTCTTCCCCCCACAACAGGCTGGGACTGCAGAGGGTGCAACGCGGAGAATGGCTTTTGTGAGAAGCCGGGGAAGTGCAGGTAGGACTGAGAGAGAGCACCACACATTCCCTTTTTTCATTTTTTCATTTCTTCTTTACAGCCTGATTTACATAAAGTGCTGGAGCTGGGAAAATGTCCCTGTCTGAGGAATACAATCACCAGCCAGCCATCTGAATCCCCCGCCCACCTGCGCCCCCTCTGTTATTCTGTTGGGTCCCTGATCTGTTCGGCGCCTGATTGGTGCCAAACCAGAGCTTTTGTTGGAACGGCGGAAAGTGTCGTTATGTTTAAATCAGGCCAAGGCTGAAGTGCTTTTATCTGGCAAATGCTTCTGTTCTGCACTCCGGCATGAGCCGAACTGATTGGACGGGGGGGATTTAAGCAAGTGTGATTTTACTTGAGGGAGATGCAGCGACATGGCAGGATGTGCGGGGTGGCGTATTAATAAATGGGTCTGTTCCCCGGCTCCTCTCCTTCAGGTGCAAACCGGGATGGCAAGGAGACAAGTGTGACCGGTGCCTGCCGTTTCCCGGCTGCCTGCACGGCACTTGCGCCAAAGCGTGGCAGTGCCTGTGCGACGAGGGCTGGGTGGGCAGCCTGTGTGACCAAGGTGAGTCTCGTTAAGCCCTGCGGACACACTCCACTGTCCGTGAGGCCGAAGCCCCTAAACCCCCCACCCCCACCCCCCCCCCACCCCCCACCCTCAACCCCACTCAACCCAAACGCTCACTGACTGACTAAAAAAACACCCAAGAGGTGAGGGTGAGTCACGGGGGCCTCGGGGACACACACACAAAGAAACCAAATGAAGTCTGGCTAATAGAGTTTAACTCTATTTTTAGATGGCCATCGTCAGAGAGGAGGAGGAGGAGGAGGAGGAGGGAGGGAGGGAGGGAGCGGGGGAGGAGGGGGGAGGAGGGGGGTGGCAAAGGATGGAGGAATCTGGGACAGTGAAGCAGCAGCCACCATGTAATCCTCATTATAAACTGGCATTCTCGCTTTTGTTGAACTTCACAGCGCCGGGAAAGTTGTGTGGTGGAATTTCCACGTCATTAATGAAATGCCCCAGTTTGAATGTCGCGTTTAAAGGTGCAGTGTGTGAGATTGGGGTCATTTTTGTCACTTCTGAAAATATTACAAAACAATTAGATCCTGAGATTTTCATGAAGTGAAGTTCCATGTTGTATCTAACCCGAACCCATCACCTCACCCTTCTGAGCCCTCAGTTGTCATCAAAACTCTAAAGATGCTTCGTTCGTCCACTCTGGGCTACTGTGAAAACATGGCGGCCTCCACTGAGAGGACCCACTCTTCATGTAAATATACGTTAATGGGCTCGTTTAAGGGTGATGGGAAGGGTTAGGGTTGGGGTTAGAAGTGACAAAGACGACCGAAATCTTACACACTGCACCTTTAAATGAGCCCACTAATGTATATTTACACGAGGAGTGGGTCCCCCCCATGACGGCCGCCATGTTTTCACAGTCGACCACAGGTTCTCCTGCATGCTCAGCAGGGGTGAGGGTGAGGCGATGGACACAACACGCAACCTCACCTCCGGAGGTCCCCAAATCTTACACACTGCACCTTTAAGTCCTTTAAGTGCCTCCACGTAATAATCTTTCGCGGTCTCTGAAACCAAGGAAAGAGGAGTGAAGTTTTTTGGCCTCTATCTCCGATTCACGTCCTCCCTCTCTTCGCGCACGCGAGCCTCTCGCCTGTGCAAACGTGTTGGTTATGTTCTCGGTTTAGCACTCGATGGCGAGATGCCGTGGTGGGGGAGTGGGGGTGAGCATGAGCAAACAAAGGAGGGGGAGGAAACGACAGGCAGAGGCACAGACACACACCAAGAGAGAGTGAGTGTGAGAGGGAGAGGGAGAGAGAGAGAGAGAGAGAGAGAGAGAGAGAGAGAGATGGTCTAAAAACAGCTTTTCCTTCTTCTTCCTCTTCTTCTTCTTCTAACAACAACAGATACGCGCCTGTGCTCCTCCAGGCCTTGTGCCGGCAATGCCACCTGCATAGAGACGGGAGAGGGCGGATACCTGTGCATCTGCCCCCCCGGCTACGAGGGAGAGAACTGCCACCTGAAGAAAGGATCCTGCCTCACCAACGGGTACCAGCCTCTCTAATCTGCATTTACATCTAAAGTGAAAAAAAACAAAACAACAAAACCAAAACAAAAAATCGACAAGGGCCTGACGGCCGTCACCTCTGTTTGTTTATCGTTAGGAATAACAATCAATACACGGTGCAATTTCTGCCAGCGCTCTCTGCGCATCATCGGGGCAGCCAATCGAAACCTCCGCACACTAACTGGTGTGCGCGCGGTGATGTCGGCGGTTAGAGGAGACGAGCTCTGGTGTCCGTTTTCATTCCGGCACAAATGAGAGCGCGTGACTCGTCGCAGGCGCTGTCGGTTGTTTGTGTATTTGTTCGACAAAGGCTTTGATAAAGCTCCCCCACAAACACCCGCATGTGCAAACAACCAAGAAACCGCTTTGGCGGCTTTCCAGGTCTGTAACGGGCCGCGCTCGAATGGAGGCGCCGCTCGTTAATCCCGCTCAGAGAGGCGCGTTGCATTTCTCACCTCCGACGTCTTTATGAAATCCAGTAAGGCGAAGAGGAGCGCGGCGCGTACGCGGTAAACAACGGCGGTGAAAACGGCGTCCGCAAAGAGCGTAAATCTGGTCCAAGCACCTGCTGCTTGCGAACTCATCCTCTTTGGCCACTAGGGGGCACCAGAGACAGATTGTCCCCTCTGTCACGGTGCATCCTGACGCCCACTACACGACGCTAACTATGCGTAAGCGAAACAGGAACATTCTTTTGAGTAAATATTCAGACTCTCTAAATATAGATTCTGGGGCCAGAAGTCTTTGACCAATCATGTTCGAGTAAAGTGTGCACTTGAACGGATACTAAAGGTTGAAGGATGCCATTAGCAGTCCTCGTTATTTGCGCTTAAGCTTTACATTATTTTTGAAATGACGTTTACATCCTGTGATAGAAGCAAAATGGTCGCGACTGTACCGAGACAGAAGCGGACGAGGGGTTTGCCCCAGATATCTGCTGTCCACACAGGTTGCCCCAAAATGTAGGTCATTGGAACCCCATGATGGCCGACAGGCTCTGAAACCGTGCATCGATACAGCAGCGGCTACAGACAGCCATTATTTGGAGTCGTGTCATCGTCCGGCTGGAGAGTGAATATCCATTCGTCACTTTCTGAAACTCCAGAGGGAAATGTACAGTCTGTGCGGCGGCTCAATGCCTGACTCATGTTTACCAGCCGGTTATTAACAGTGCACCTGCGGGGCAGGTAGAGCGAGACGGGCTTTAGTGACTTTTGTGCTGACCACAGCTGCAGGGGGGCAAATGACGTGGGAGAAAAAAAACAGGACTTCAAGCTGTGCGGTTAAAAACCTGGGAGATCTGTTGACAGAGGTTAGGATTTTGGTAAAAATATAAAACCTTCCTGCGCGTTGGGGGCAAACGTTTGGGCAGCAGATCACACGGCACCGGAGCAAACAATGCTCGGGACGTAACAGTGATTACATCAGTGAAACTAACAGCAGCTTCCTGCAGGGCGCGCTGTTTGCTTTCACGCCGAAGCACGTGTCCTCTGGTGCGGAAAAAATGAATTTCAGAGAATTCATTCAGCCCCCCCCCTAACCCTAACCCTACCCCCCCCCCCCCACACACACACACACAATACAGTCTTGTTGTGAAATCATATGAGCATTTCAACACCAAACACGTCACTCGACAGCTGACGCAATCGCCTGCATAAAAACACTATGGGACAAGGATCCCGTTCGTCCTCTGCTGGACGAAGAAGGACACGTCTGATGCGTGTCCCCCGCGTCCCACAATGCACCGCTCCGACTGGCAGCGGTTCAACGCAACATCGGGATAGTCCTTGTGAAATCGCCCTCCGGAGCTCGTCGCTCACCGACAAATATATCACAGGGACGAGGGCAATTTCTCTCAAATGTCAGAGGCGGTAAACAAAGGAATCTATAAATAGCGCCGTGCCCGCGTGAAGAGATACGAGAGGCGTCGGCCACCGTTACCGCCGCGTCCCTCTGTTGGCATTTGCCGCCAGGTTAGAGTCCGTGCATACGATGAGGAACACCCGCACGCACCAGCGGCTCCGTCCTCGTTCTGGAGGGATGCGGCGCAGCCTTCGGGTGGTCTGACATGGAGCCACCTTCACGGGTCACTTCATTTAAAGCGTCAGGCTTCAGTGGACGATCCTGAGAATGGACTCGGAGAGCTGTATCGATGCCACGCTCCCTTTCCATTCCAATGCCTGACCTTTGGCCGGTATCGAGTCGGTTTGGTCGTCTCAATACATGTACAAGCCAATGCCACGGGACTTAAAGGTGCAGTGTGTAAGATGTTTTGATTCACTTCTGGAAATATTACAAAATGATTCCATCCTGACCTTGTCATGCATTTTTCTACATCACCCGCAAAGAGCCCATTAATGTATATTTACACGAGGAGCGCCGCCATGTTTTTACAGTAGCTCAGAGTGGACATACTAAACGTGCTTTGAGTTTGAATGACAACTGGAGTGGACCACAGGTTCTCCTGCATGTTCAGAAGGGTGAGGGTGAGGTGATGGATACAGAATGCAACCTCACCTCTAGATGTCACCAAATCTTACACACTGCACCTTTAACGTCACGTAACTAGCTTTACAGCTTACAGTTGTGTTCTCTAAATCACTTTGATAGGTTCATTTTCAACATGTACTAAATTGAAATCGCCAATTGCAATTTCACACAGATTATATTTACCATCTAGTCCGACGGCACAACAATCAATGATGAGATCTGATCAAATCTGGCAAACAACTTCGCCTCAATCCGTGCATGAATTGATCTCATTCACCATAAAGTCGACATGAAAAGCAGGCGAGTCGGCAGAAATACTGGCAGAAATAAGGAAGTGTTCATTAATGATACGGCACCTAAATATACAAACTGTTTTCATTATCCTAGAATGAGCCCTCTATGTTCATATCTTCTTTCTTTGAATAATTCTTTATTTTGCATTGATTTTAATTGTTTTTCCACTCTGGAGCAATTTAAAGTTGGTCACATAGTGGCTCAGTTGGTAGAGCTGTTGCCTCACAGTCAGAAGGTCCCATGTTCAATTCCCCGAGCGAGAGCTTTTCAGTCTGAAAGTCGTATGTTCTCCTCATGTGACCCACGAAGAGACACTAAAGTCTTTTGTTTCACCTGTGTGTGTGTGTGTGTGTGTGTGTGTGTGTGTGTGTGTGTGTGTGTGTGTGTGTGTGTGTGTGTGTGTGTGTGCCTCCAGTCTGTCCACAGACAGTCAAATGAATCTTAATAATGTAAAGTGCACTACAAACAAAATGTATAAATTATTATGTCTTACATTTTAAGGTCTTAAACTCCAGTTTAAAGGTTATTCTTTTATATTCTCCTTTTGACAAACTATGTGAAGCTACAATCTCATAAAACAAAAAAGAGAACCACCATGCTCGAGGGAATTCCATAAAAAATTTACTGTTTCTGTTTGTTTTTCTACAATTGCTGCAAAATATGATCATACATTGGTTTCAATTCAAAGAACCTATACACAATCTAATTACAGTACCTGTAGCATATAGTCATGTACTTGACCAGAACAGAGCGCTGTTGAATACTTTTTAATTCACAAAAAGATCTTCATCTGGAACATAAGCAAAACATCAGTGACAAAAGAACAGCAAAAGAAACAAAAGAAACAAAAGAAAGCACAGACAAAAGAAAATTCCTGTGATTTGCACCTGATATGAAAAAAAACATAACTATGAACTGCATTCATCATTTTACAGTGTGTTTGTATTTACAGACTGTCAAAGACTTTGCAGTGCATGTACGCCAGCTTCTCAGTCTTGCTCTTTCTCACAATGGGTAACCATCCGTCCATGTTCAGCTCCACCACCTTGTAGCCTGCCAACGTCAAATGTCGCCTCTTCATGGCAGAAAAACCCAGCAGCTGCGGAGAGTTCACGAAGACCTGGCTCTTGTTGGTCACCTGGATTGCGAGTTTGCTGATGGATTTGTTGCCCTGTGGGCTGAAGGCTGCGTCCCTACAGTCTTTAGTCAGAGTGTCTATCAGGCCACTGGTCAGCTGAACATTTGTGTCAAACCGACTCCTCTCTTCATCTCTTATTAAGGCGGCAGATTTAGTCTTTTGAGCTGGTGTTTCGGTGCTTTTATTGTTCTTACGCTGGGCAACAACACCCGTGGTAAAAGTTGACCCCGCATTCATTTCCTCCCAGCCCTGGGTTAAAGTAACATTGGCAGGACATAACGTGGTTATGTGGGATGTTGGGTTAACGGGTATGGGTTCTCCAGAGGGGTCTAGATGTACTTCCAGGTCAATGGAGCGAGTGTGCGGCAGAATCATTCTCTTGCACACAAATTCCTGTCCTCCCAGCAGATCGCGCAGAGTGGATTCAGCCACCTGAACCTCCTGTTTAAGGCACAAATCTGTCTGGGCAAATATCCAGAGACGCTTGGCTACCTCCTCCCTCAGTTCGTGGCTTAGCCGTGGCCCAGTCCACTGAGGCAGCTCCAGAGCCACAATTCCATCCAGAGTCACCAAGTCATTTTTCAGATCCATCTTAGAGGATTTCAGCGCTAGCTTGACAAAGTCAGGGCTAAGGGTGAATGCAATCAAGTCCTCTGGGAACTGGGAGACAAAGGCCAAGCCGAGCAGACCGGTGATCAGATGCTCCGGGTACTTTTGGAATTCCTCCTTCTTCTGTCTCATGGCTTCTGTCAGGCTTGGATAGAGGCTTTGACTCTGAGCCGGTAGAAACCTCAATGTCCCGAAGGCCCACAGCAGTTTGCACGAGTCCTTGCTCCGGCAGAGTGAAACTTGAGAGGGCACTCTGTCAGCCACGGCAACGAGGATGTCATCATTGCGATAATGCAGCGCTGAGCAGGCCAACATCACGTGCATGAGCCCACTGATGCCCATCCTGGGTGCCCGAAGAGGAATTTCCTGTGCCATGGCCTCCATCCAGGCTTTGTCGTACAGGTAACTGTAACGCAAGTATTTCAGCATATTCACAACTGCAAAATCACTCATCTCACTCACACGGGAATGAGCCTTCTCAACAAGAGAATTCACTACACTCCAAGAAACTGCCGTTTTGGACTTAAAGAGACTCAAGCATACAATGCCAACTTCCTCAGGGTTTAAGTCAAATAAATGGCGCATAATGAGATGTTGCAAGGGTCTGATTAAATTGGCAGGGCACCACCTATTTTCTCCAACTGTGTACAACAGCAGGACCAGTTCCGGCGTCCCCATGTGTCTCAGATACTGAGGGACTAAGTCATAGAGTTGCTCCAAGAACTCAGAGGGCCGTCTCCGGATACAGCGCCACAAATCAGCGGCTAACAACAGCTCATGTAAAGTCATGCGTTTGGCCCGGCAGCAAAGTTCTTCCTCATACAGCATGAGCATCTTGTGCAAAGGGGAAACGTTCAACCACACCAACGACTGCAGCACCTCCAGCAGCTGCGCTTCAGTCATGAGGCTCCGCTTCTCCACAGTCTCATGCAGGAGCACCCAAAACCTCTTGTTAGACTTCAGAGATACCATCTTGTCCGGGTCGAGTCGGCTGACCTCCGTGAGACACTGGACCAGATCGGATGGCGTCATCTTACCCTTTGAATCGAATACTTTCTGGAGCAATGGAGAGACATCTTCATAGGGGATAGGCTCAGGACGCTGAGTGAGGTCGAGGCTCATGGAGGCATACTCAGGTCTGCTTCTGAGGAAGGCGCGCTGATCAGGTTTAAGTTCAGGACATTTCCTGTGGTGCGTTGACAATGACGGTGGACTCCTGGGGTCGGGGTCTTTGTTTAATATTAAGTCGAGATGTGTGTTTTTTACACTCGGATGTTGCCGCGAGGATTTCACTCTGTCGCGCCGGCTCTGCACAAAGAGGGAAGACGCGATAGAAGCCAGACTGCGATAGTCTTCGTCATCACATTTCTGTTTCCCGGAGGCTGCAGAGCTTCTCTTTGATTGATGATATGAAGATGGGTTGTAATGTGACCTGTGGACAGAGGCCTCTGGGGTTTGAAATGCCCCCTTCTTCCCCTTCTGGTCTTCAGCCTCATCCTCATCCGTCGTTCTACAAAGGCGTCGAGACCAACTGAAAGTTCTGCTGAAGCTCCTGAGGTGAAGCCTGGGGAAAAGTTGACACAGCACACAGGCTGCCATCGATATGCCACACTACAAAGAAAGAACACAACTGTCAGAAAAAGGTGAATTCTTATTTACCAGATTGCAATAAGTGATACCCTGACTGCACATTCATTCTAAAAATACTTTATATGGGGAGATGTTTTTATCTTATTGTTAATGATTCGTGGTATGTAATTATATCAGAATTGCCCCTGCTTTCAAAGTGTAGTGAATTGAGGGATTAGGAATTCTGTAACTCAGTTTTTAAGTGATTGAGATTTGGTTTTAACATGTATATTTACAAAGATGTATTTTTGACAAGGATGAACTTGATTGTGAGAAGTGTTGGGTAGTTTCATTCTTAGATTCCCTTTGAAAAATCAAGATTAAAGCAATTAACTGGCAGCAGCTTGTTGGAGCTGTTCACTTTTAGAAAACACAGATTGTCATTTATCTTCCTAACGGACTTTGAGGCCAATAATGAGCATTTTGCCAAATAATTGATGTACCTGTGTTACATGTTAACAATCACCAACAAAGCTGATTGTAAATGAATTTCAATGAATATTCAAACTAAGTTCTCAGTTAGAATTTAAAACACTATGAGTCCTAGTCCTATGTATGTACTGTACATGCATACTGGTTCCAACAGTTGCATTCCATCCTCATGATATTCAGTTCACTCCTGGAAAGTCATTGTCAGACCACCCCCAACTGAGACCACTTGATCTGTGAAACGTCTCTGCTAACGTGTTGTTTCCCTGTACTACAACAGTGTGAATGTTCCAAAGGTCAGTGCTTACCACAGAAGAACAGAGAACGTTGTTCTTGCTCCCAGGGCTGAAAGAACAACACAGTTCTCTGTTCTTCTGTAATGTGTTGACCTTGACATCACCGACACAGTACGTGCAGTTCGGACTCAGACTCAGACGCACCCGTGTAAATACACAGTCAAAGATCAGAGATACGTGCTGACCTGATGTTTATTCATGTATTCGTCCTATCTTTCTGCTGGCAGACCGACTGTAGTTTACACATCTTCGGTTCAGTCTGTCGCTTCCTAAACTACCCGGCTGGAGGCTTCCGGTCTGTAGACTGAGTTCCCTTCATTCAACCGACGCACAGCTCTCCCCGGACTGAAACGTAAACGCGTCATACTGAAGTAGACATATGATGATGTTGGTCTCACCTTCGCCGGTCCAATGTCAGAACATGGGTGTGTTAAACGACCAGTTCAGGAGGGACATGTGAATTCGGCTCCATGAGGTTCGGGCAGGAGGGAGATTTCAGTTTACACCGGGACATGGGTAACTCAACTTTCAAAATAAAATACGACGGAAACTGCTTGTTGCACTTAGAATTTGAAAAATGGCAAACTGCATTGCTTGTGTTGCTTTTAATCGTCGATAGTATTTGAATTCATGCAATACTATCAATATGGCCCATAAATTATGATAAAAGAGTTTATTCAAACGTTCCTTTGTTTTATCGTGAAAGGTAAACGTCACTTCCGCTGAGGGCAGCCATGACTGTACAGAGTTTAACATATGGTAGCCGGGTGGGCTCAAACGTTCGAATATAAATGAGAGGAAAAGAGAGAAAGAAAGAAAGAAAGAAAGAAAGAAAGAAAGAAAGAAAGAAAGAAAGAAAGAAAGAAAGAAAGAAAGAAAGAAAAGTAAAGAAAATAAAAGAAAAAAGAAAAACAAATGCTTCATTATTTTACAAGTAATGTTTTATAAAGGAATCATGTATAATGTTTGATTTGTCCGAAGAATTAAGGATGTCTCAGATGTTTGGATTAAAATGATGATTCATTAAACAAATAAATACAATGGAGCTGATTATATGTCAAAGGAGTAAAAACTCAGAACAAAATCGGTCCAGTTGTCATTAAACATTAAACAGTTAACAATTCTGCTGGAAATGTAATTCTGGCTTCCAACCCATGCTTTCTTTAAAGAAAGAAGCAAAAATACATTTTTCTTTTTTTGTTGTTGTTGTTGCTTAAAATCTCTCCTTGTCATAGTTTACAACATGGTCCTTTTCCCAGAATGGATGTTACCTCACCTTTCAAATTCCAACTGTCTCAAAAAAGCATGTTCTATTTCCACCTTAATGTGTCCTTCAATTTCTTTAAATGTTGACATCACTTTTTTTCCCAATGAAACACATTGTATTGATTTGAATCACGCTCAGCCTCCCTATGAGAGCAGGAGGCCACTTCAGATTCTGCTCCCTTTGTGTGACTTCACACATGAATGGATGTTGGGGTGAAAGGTGAACCAGACCAACCAATGGTCATATGACAAGTGCCTGCATTAAGGAACAGAGCACATGTGGGAGGTGCACGACAGAACACATACCCAAAACCATGATGGTGGCCACTGCCTTTTGTCACTCCATGCATCAACATATTGACCAAAGTAAAGTGTATACACCTCCAACTTTACCATTATCTTTCAACAGTTGCATTTTATAGCCTTGAGTATTTTTTTGCTTAATCGCATTGTTTTTTTGTTTTTATGTTGTCAGATATAGATCACAACTCTCATGACCAGGAAAAACATACAACAATTACGGGTGCTCAGTTCATATAGATGTGATTTGATTATGCACCGAGTGATAATCCCTTATTATCAATATCATCTTACATTAACCTGAATTTTAGTTACATTTTAACGGGATTTTGTTTGTTCTTGCAAACGTTCAGCAATGTTGTTACAGTTATGTAAACTTAGATTTTTATAAACATTCCCCATTTCATCATTTCCATCGGCTGCAAACACCTACCAATGTTATTTTGTTCATCAGGCAAATCTTGAAAACCATTTCACAAACATTTGTAATAGTCAATTTAACTGTGAATGGTTCTGCCTCATTTTATTTATTTGTGATTGAATCAATTCAATCGTTCATATATAATGCAATGATTGATTTAATTGTTTCATTTGAAAGTAAGAACATAAGAGTCTGGATGATAACAAAAAAAGATGCTTTTCCCAATTGCAGCATAAATTCAAATTAAGAAATAATCTTCCCTTAATTTGAGATGATGACTTTTCTTTCAAACATGCACAGATATACATCATATTTTGGGTTAAAATGATGCCGGGAAATGACTCTAGGTTATAAAGTTTTACAAGGGTCAACTTGTGTAACTCTTGTTTTGATGTTTCCCGGGATGTTTGCTCTCTGGATTTTATGACTGCTGTTATCCATGTTTTTGGATTATGAAGCAAAGAAGATGAAAAGGCTCATGAGGGTATTGCAGTTTGTAGTGTCATTTAATTGTATTGCAATCTATTCTTTCATGACACAAACATTCTAGACAAGAAACAGAAGAATCTGTTCTTTGTATTTTCAAAAGCTGTTTTTTTTTTTTATTAAAAATGTCTAAAGAATCAAACACAATCCATTAAGACAATGAAATGATTTGCAGAGAAGCCAGTTGTTGTGTACCTGAACTCGATGGACATCTACAGGGCTTCTCTAAGGAAAGGTTGTGCAAATGGAGTAAAGTAAACCAGTAGACATCAATGTATCTGTTAAATCTTACAGTTTTATTCTAGAGAGATTTAAAAGTAAACTTACCAGCTCATTTCTGGGTTCATTTGAAGAGCTGATACTCTTGTTTCTGTTTATTTTTTCTTTTTCTTAAAGAAATTATATATTTCATCATTACAATTTATCTTTCAGAACTGCACAGTTAGCGTCTGATAAAACTCTTTGAATTCTCTAAATCTGACTGTGATAGGAAAGATTGATGTATGATTTAGTCAACTGAAATAAACACTGACTTAACATACAATCTTGAAAATATTAATTCTTTCTTTTTTTAAACTATATGTTTTTTGTCCAATCTTTCTCTGGGTGTA
>JAFBJT010107458.1:0-10395 GCA_016785325.1 Chascanopsetta lugubris | reverse complement strand
GGTGACATTGTTGGCCAGTAGCATCTCACTGAAAAAGAAAACGTTTGTTTCGCGCGCTATTTTCTTCTCGATGGTTCTCTCCCTCTCCTCCTGGTCAATCTCCCTCAGGACGATCTCCTCCCCGCTGATGTTGGACAGCTTCACCCAGCCGTAGATCAGGTATTTTCCAGCCCTGTCTGGAATGAAGATGGTGTATCTGCCTCGATTCTCCCCCTCTGTGGAGACAAATGCACATTCAAAGTGTAAAATATGAGCAGGGACAGCGGAAGACGTTGAAATAGAAAGTGATGCTTACTGAGCTTACGGGTTACAATGCGATTTGCCGCCAGCTGGAGAAAAAGAGAGAGAAAGAGAGAGACTGTACGTAGACATGCATGAGGAGAAATCGGTGATGGTATTGGTTGACATTACGTGTTTCTCACCTGGTCACACGATGGCGTCGGGATGCAAAGATGCAGGGTAACGGCCACGAGAAGGGCCAGTCCCATCACTGCTGTCAGCGCAACCATACACCTGAAGGCAGCGCTGCAGTTGGCGGATGAAGTTCCCGGCTGAGGAACATTGTCCAGCTGCACCTCCACCAGCTGCTCCTGCTGTCCTGTGCAATGCGCCTCCATAGTCCAGACTGTGAAACTCACAGCGGAGATGGGCTCTTAAATATATCCGTTCATCTTCCCACACGAAAACAGGTTGGGAATCCCGGATTACTCCCGCCCACGCACATAGAAAGTCATTCGGGGGAGAGAAACAAGGGAATCCCTCACGCACCAAACCAAACCTGACAAATGATTAACCCTCTGTGTGTTTTATTTCACCTCTTTTTCAGGAGCAGGAAAATGCAGAGCCGAGTTGAATAGTGCAAGCACCTGCCTGACTCTAAAAACAAACCGGCACTGCAAGTGGTGTCGTAAAAGGAGTCTCTCAAAGCGCTGAAGGCGTGTGAAGGTGATCTTTATATGGAGAATTTCATCATACAGGCTTATCGGGCGGAAGGGAGCAAAGGGAGCGGACAGAAAGAGGAAGACAGAACAGGGAGGGTTGGGGGGGGGGGGGGGGAAACTCGACCAAGCAAAAGCAACAATCGTCAGTGAATAGATAAGAAATATAATCACAAACAGAGCGGACAGAAAGAGGAAGACAGAACAGGGAGGGTTGGGGGGGGGGGGGTGAAACTCGACCAAGCAAAAGCAACAATCGTCAGTGAATAGATAAGAAATATAATCACAAACAGCGAGTACTTACAGCATGAAGTACCAACATCTACTGCTGGAACCCTTTCAGATTGAACTCTACATGAAGGTAAACATCAGAGCTTATTGGTAACACACCAAAACAAACACTAGGAGCTCACAAGGCAAAACAGTCAGGCAGGATTTTTGACAAATGCAGTGTGTGTGTGTGTGTGTGTGTGTGTGTGTGTGTGTGTGTGTGTGTGTGTGTGCGTGTGTGTGTGTGTGTGTGCTGTCTGTCTGTTTGTGCATGCGTGTGTACGTGCTGAAGTTCATCACCATTAAGCCACAACACGAGTAGGAAAGCAAGACCGCCCGCATCCCGCAACAGCGGGCCCGGGCTGCCAGGGACCCGGTGGCCCCAGGAGGGCCAGGTAGCCCACACGGGGGCAAATCTCAGGCCCACCCCGGGAGACGACCTGCAGGGAGCAGGCTTCTCTAATTGTGTATTTACACCGAAAATAACATTACGTACAAAACATACACAGTCAATGAACAATAAACAGCACTTTCATCATCACCTATATCTGACTTGGCATTGGGCCTGTTTACACACACGCACACACACACACTCTCTCTCTCTCGCACTCTCTCTCTCTCTCTCGCCCACACACACGCACCCAACAAAAACTGTTTATCTTTCCGACTGTTTACGTGGTCGTCTTGAATATCTTATCTCCTCTGCTCGCAGGTCTTTCCACAGTTGCATTGCATTGATCGAGTATCGGTTTTATTCACTCTGATCGTGAGGAGGACATTGTGGACCTTTGCCCTCTAAACAAAAAGGCTGCTGACGAGAGACTTTACCGCTAACTTCACTCTGTCTGTTTTCAAATTCC
This sequence comes from Chascanopsetta lugubris, assembly GCA_016785325.1. Classification (NCBI taxonomy): domain Eukaryota; kingdom Metazoa; phylum Chordata; class Actinopteri; order Pleuronectiformes; family Bothidae; genus Chascanopsetta; species Chascanopsetta lugubris. Next base: position 8,327 of record JAFBJT010107458.1, on the reverse strand, counting down.
CGTGCTTGAACTTTTAGAAATGGCTTAAAACGTTTGACTCTTTGCAGTCATTTCTTGCCTGATCATGGAAATAACAGAGGGCTCTGTATGCACATGGCTGGAGACAGGTTTTTGAGGAAACTTGCTCCAGGTAACAAACTGTCACTTAAAAAAATACAGATCTACCGATACGGTCCCCCTCCCAGTTTCCTCTGCTCTGTGTGGCAATATGGAAACATTGAATCATAGCTGCTTAGGTCATGGCCACTGAACACACATAGGTCAGACTATCCAAAAAGACACAATATTCAAATACTCCGTTCAGTGTACAGACAGTTCCAAAGTGAATTTGGAAAAATTATTTGAGAAGCACAACCAAAAATATTATTATCGATAATAATAATAGTAATGTCTGTTAATTATTTTTTATTATTTTATTCTCTTATTCTCTGAATTGCATATTTTGTTTTCATTATTACTTGTTGCAATTTTAATGCGATGTGGTTGCAACCATTTCAATGCTCATTTAAAGGCGCAGTGTGTAAGATTTGACCCCTAGAGGTGAAACTGTGTGTTGTAGCCATCACCTCTTCTAATCATGCAGGAGAACCCATGGTAAACTTAAGTTGGCATTAAAACTTTAAAAAAACGCTTACTACGGCCACGTAAGTGACAAAAATGACCAAAATCGAAGACACTGCACCTTTAAAGCACTCCGAAAGGCCTTGTGTATGAACGGTTTGAGGCAAAGGTGGCCGGTTCGAATCCAGCTCGAGACAATAAAATAATTGTGACTTTTTTTTTTAAACATGATTTTATTACAGCACTGTGCATTAATGTGAGTGAGTCGTGTTAAAGTGTATACAGATTATTGTTTAGAGAGTTTTTTTGCTTTGTCAAAAACATTCAGAATCAGAAGTTAAACAAAGGGGAAGCAGTGACCCAGAGGTTAGAGCAGTGGCCTTCGATGGCAAAGGCCACTGGTTCAAATCCCATTGGGACACTTGTGCAGTGTCACTGGCCCTGACACTGGTATCCTCAATGGCCCGACGTGTACGAGTTTAAATCGCCCGTAATCCGCATTACTGGTGATGACATGACAAGTTAAACAAATTTGAGAATCAAAACTCAAAAATCTCCTTCAGTTGCTTGAATTCGGTGATACATATCCAAATAGATTATATAGGATCATGTGGGAATGGAGAAGTTTTCATTTACACTGTTTATTCTTTTTATTTCAGCACAAAGATTTTTACTCAAACAAAGAAACGATGAACACTGAGCAAACACGTGTTCACGCAGCCAGACCTGGACTCGTTGACTGGCCGAATCCAGGGTGCGGAAAGTAGTGAATTACATTTACTCTAATGACTGTAGTTAATTAGCTTTGTATGTCGTATGTGTACTTTTCTGGATAGAATCTAAATCTGATATTTCATTTCGACCAAAGTTCATTTTTGTATTTGTTTCCTCATGTCTCGGTACTCTGCGCTGACTCACGGGCTGAAGATCACGAGATCAATTTCCAGTCCAGCACAAAAATGGCGACAGAGGACGGAGGCACGAGTGGCGAAGGTCCAGCTGAGTGACATGAAACAGTCCATTGGCCATATCTAAGAGACCACTTCACATCAAAATGCAAGTAAGGCAGCAACTCGAACGTGAAATGTGAGCTCTGTTTGCCAAGAGAGAGCGAAACAGCAGCAGAGAGTGGGGAAAACGAGCAGCCGTCTCCTTTGCTGCCTCGTTTCGCTTCTAAATATCCATTCGATTTTCTAATCCACTGTAATGTTGCCCACACTGGTTGTGATGTTTTACATTGAGTGCAGTGTGGCAGTGGACACACAATAGAAAGTGTATTTTACCTCCGACTAAAATCCACGATGTCCTTCCGGCGGAGACAAATAAAAAAATAATTTACAAAAACCTGCATGACTTCCTGTACAAGCTGATTCTTGCTCAGACGTTGCTAAGAACAAAAATAACAGACAAACTGTCAAAGTCTGTCTGAAGTTCCAGGGTCAGGATTAGGTAAGTTAAGTTTCGGGATCACTGGGGGAAAACAACTGTTTAGACCGTAGCAGGCTTTATTTCTGAGAGGAATGTGAATGCGATGGTCTGTTTTTAGACATGAGACGATATAAACTGTCTCGTGAAGTTGCCCTTCCTCCTCAGCGCTGGTTCTCAGAGCGCTGGGGTGGACTATGTCATTTCTACCCGTCGGGCCCTAAATGGTGCAGGGCCGCCAGACGTCCTGTGGCCTCTGGTCAAAATGAGCCAAGTGTCTTTTCTTATCATGTGGCTGCAGCAGAGAGCACCGTTTACACACTAAACTCCTTTTGTTGCCACATTGACAGCCTGATTGCACAGAGAAGCACTGAAGTCTACTCTATTCGTTCGCAACATTATTTCTTGCTTTCTATTCCATACGCTCGGACTGAATTGTGTAATAAAAAGGCATTTGTCCGTTCTGCACCTTTAACATGGAATGTGTTGCAGAATGATCTGAAATGAGCTGAGTTAATATCACTGAGTGCTTTTAAAATTAAAACTGCGGCTCCTCAACATGCACTTGCTTTTTTTAATTATTTGCCTGTAAATGTTATTCTTTTATTGTCTTATTGTTTTCATTTGATTCTAAGTTGTCTTGAGTTTGTGCTTTACCTGTATTATTTGTAACTTTGTATCTGTGTTTTGTATTTGCTCCTGCCGGCCAGAACTCCCTTGACAAACAGGTTCTTAAACTCAGTGGGATTTCTCCGGGTTAAATCAAGGTGAAATAAAAATCTTTTTAAAATCCTGTTGTCAATTGCAAAAACTGGATCTATTTGAAAGACTGCTACTTTTGCTCTTGGATTTATTGTTTGAAAAATGTTACTGTTTCGTACTTGCGTCGTCCAGCACAGTCGTTTTTTTTTTCTGTACTCGGCTCTATGACAAATGTTGTTTACACCTCAGTGTATCGCACACTTCAAAGTGAATGAATGAAAGGCTGAATGAGATGTTCTCGCTACACTGCGCCGTGACGCAGAAACGTTAGCTCTCTCTTCATAGCAGTTATTCCTCGATCAAAAAAAGTTGAATTCTATCAGATGTGATGGCAAAGACCAGAGACGACACTCACTGATACTTCACGTCATGTTTTCGAAAAAGACTGGAAAACAATACGAAACAAACACGAGCATTACAAGATGAAACAAGTTCACGGTAGAAACACAAACACCGAGGGGGAAAAGATTCCCTGTGATAAAGGAAATGAGAGCAACAGGACACGAGCGCCGCGTCACGGCGGCGTCACGGCAGCTTATTGGGTAACACGAGAGTGCTGCTTCAGTTTACTTTCACTTGTGACTGCGCGTTGTTTAACTACGTCACATAACGATGATGAAACTGTCGACTCTCAAAGAGCTGCCAGGCAGACAGAGAGATTTCGAGTGAGAGAGAGAGGGGGGGGGGGGGGGGGGGGGGGGGGGTAATCTGGTTGTTGAATGGGATTTTTGCTTCTTTATTGAAGTTTCATCATAACAAGCGATGTACGGGAGGGAGGGAGCTACAATGTGAAATTCCCTGGATTCGATTTTCAGTCAATCAATCACAGCATTTGTTTGGTTTAGGAAACTACACAAACTGCTTAGTGAGCATGTTTCTCTTCATTTTGCAAACTTCTGATCAATCACTGATATTGATTCATCATTGAAAACGTCAAATGCATTTATCAAAAAAAAAAATTTTTTTTTTTAAACAAATACACAAAATATTCCATAATTGATACAAACAAATGAAAATCACTACCATCAAACCAACCAGTGCTGAAACATCTCTGGGCCTGTTTGACCAGGTGGTAAAAGGTGCCTATTTATAAAGTTTGCTCCCAAATGAATGTAATAATGTAACATGTAAAAAGAAAAATATCGTAGTCAGCATCTTGTTTCTTGTTTTCAGCAAGAGACAATCTCTGAATAATACCACCAAGCACAGTACCTCGTCTATTAGGCATTTGTGCCCCGAGCTTTGAGCAGTTTACAGAAAGAGGAATAAAGTCATTATAACTAAAGTAAATTGTCAATACACTCAAATGATATCAAATGTCCAGTGCGTAGGATTTAAGTGAAATTGTTTCCATTTTCCACTTTTAGCAAAATTGGAATATATAAAGCAATTTTACAGATGTTTTGATCATTTAGTATGTATATATATATATATATATATATATATTATCCCTGTATTTTAGAAGATATTTAGCTGTATATTTGTGTAAACATAAAATGAAGTGATAAAATGACCATAGCAGAAACCACACTGCCACTTTAGTGTATATATATATATATATATATATATATATATATATATATTATCCCTGTATTTTAGAAGATATTTAGCTGTATATTTGTGTAAACATAAAATGAAGTGATAAAATGACCATAGCAGAAACCACACTGCCACTTTAGTTTTGAAGCATTTTCATTCATGGACCCGTTTCCAAAATACTTTTCAGTTCCTAGAATCCTGCTGTTACATGATCAAAAGGCCAAAAGGTAAATGTTTCCACATGGACACAAACTCACTCTGACTGTAAACCTCATGAGTGTCCATTAAATCAAGCGTCATATCCATCGCTCAAAGCAGAGCTAAACTGATAAGCTGAGACTTAGATCAGACAGTTACAAAAATAAAAGAAAATCAGGACAAAAAGTGATTTTCTGATGTTTTGAGAATCATCTGACCCAAAAAAAAATAATGTCATGTCATGTCATGTCATCTTCAACCACCTATCCAGTCATCTGGGTTGCAGGGTATGTCTAACAGTATGCACCGGGCCATTCTGGGTATGAGTGTCAGGGCCAGTGACACTTGGGTTGAGTGGGATTCAAACAGGTGACCTTTGCTTCTAACGGCAACTGCTCGGACCACTGCCGCCCCCGAGAGAACAATCACATGATTAAGATCACATTCAGTTTCAGGTCCAATCTTCAGCATTTGAGAAAAGAGATCAATTTCACAACCTGTGCACAAAAGGGCAATTTGACATGGGCAGGTGTGATCGGCAGAAACGATGCCTTCATTGAACAGCTTCATGTATAATACAAAATAAACAACATCAGTTCCTCAGTATCACCACAACACTCCAATCCACCTTTCGCGCGGGACCCTGGCTGAGTTGCTGCTGACGCTCACGCTACAGGTCGCAGCTCCCACTACCTCAAAGAAACTAGGAGTGGGAGGAGCTGCTCGGCACGAGTCGCGCTGCCGGTGTGTGTCCTGTTCCGCCGCAGCGCTCCGACGCAAGCGCTGATGTCAGCAAAAAAACCCTCAGTGGACCCTTTCTCCGTCCCGTGGCACTAATAACAGCGCCTGGCCGTCCCCAGCAGATAGCTGAGGCCGACGGTCACCTTCCCGATCTTGAACGCCTCATTTGCATACAAGTGCAGACTTGCCTGTTCGTCCGCCCGCAGGAACGCCACACTGTGGAGCCCCCTGCAGACCTCCTGAGAAGCCTGGAGGTGGAAGGAGCTGACTGGAACCTTTCCGCCCGCCACCCTCAGCTGGAGGTCTCCGGCGACCTCCCTGCCGCTCAGGCTCCGGTAGCACACGTCTACGTAGAGAATGTAGGGGCCGGTGCAGCTGATGTGGATGCTCTGATTGCTGCTGCCAGCCAAACGCATCATGTGCATGCTGTACGGCGCCTTCAGCTGCAGCGTTGCGTTGCCCGAGGGTCCTGGATGACGGGGAGGAATGGAAGAGAGAGGTGTGATGGGCTGTTTTGTCGTATTATCGAAAAAACACTCGCGAGCCCTGGGATCAGTCGGGCGCTGGGTTTGCGCCTTTGAGCAAATCACACGATCGCCCTGATCGATCTTTGATCAGGCATAACTTTTAAAGGTGTGGCGTGTGAGTTCACGTTTAGTGGGGTCCTCTGTGGGGTCACCGTGTTTATACAGTGGCCCGGTGTGGACATACTAAACAGCTTTTGAGTTGGGTTCTTAATACATGAAAAATTGGGGCCGGGTCAAACTTTTTATGTCATTAGTTGGGTTGACACCAGGAAGGTGAGGAAGCTGGGTTCCGGGTTCTGTGCATAGAAGACTCTACGAGGGAGGTTACTGGGGTAACATTGCCATTGCACCCCCATAATGGGGTCGTCAGACTTAACGATTCTATGTCGCGATACTAATTAGATAAAGAGAAATCGCAAAGCAGATTAACTACTGGCATAAGGGAAATGTTTGAATGCAGATTCTCTACGATTGAAAATGTGCCAAGTGATTCCAGTGGGAAATAGGCTTTTACATTAACAGGATTAAAGGCTGACTTAATCAATCAAATTAGATTAGAGGGCAAAATCCTGTTTACAACCTCAACGCTAAAATGGAGTTTAAAGGCAAAATGAGGCAGGAGCTTGTGTCCAAAGCAGGACCACAACTCAGAGTCAAAACACACAGTGGCGTCTGGTGATGGACTTTCAAGCAGATTCAGGCGCCACATGTGAGACACATTTCAAAACTCACAGCTCGAGGAGGAGGCTGGAGAAAAATGGAGGTCATGGAATTTCTTTTCACTCACCAGAAATGGGATCAAACCGTATGTGGACATTGTCCTCAGGCACCTGTTGTGGTAAACAAACAAACACACACAACAAAGTTAAACAAGTGATTTTCAAGCGGCGGAAGAGTGTCCCCAGGAGGGCCAGGGGTGAGTGGGGTTAAGGTGTCCCTTGGAAAACTGGATGGGAGATGAGGACATATGCAATTCCTACAATAAAATCACGTATGTGTAATGTCATAAATTAGCCTCCAGTCTCATTTATGAAAACGATTATCCAGAGCTGTGTTTTTTCATGACATTTCACTACATTGATGGGTTTGCAAAATCCAAGCCAATCCAATCCAACTTTATTTATAAAGCACTTTAAAACAACCATTAAGGTCCAAAGAAAAATACAGGAAACGCACAGTACCATGTACTTAATAAAAAAAAAAAAACATACAGTTGAATGGTAGAAGCAGGAAAATAGTTTCAGACGATATTTGGATTCATATACAGTACAATAAAAATGTAATTAAATAGAAATGAAAATCAAAGCTCTGCCCAGAACCAAAAGCCAATGAGAACATGGGTTCCCAAGCAGAAACAGCTGCAGTGGCAGAGAAGACCGCCCTGCTGAGACCACCAGACTTTTCCATTTCTACTGATCTCAGTTGGACCTCACTGCTCTGATGTGACCTTTCGAAATGTTTTGTGTGTGTGTGTGTGTGTGTGTGTGTGAGAGAGAGAGAGAGTGAAATGTTGTTTCACAAACAAGCGAGCAGATCGAAACCAGGGAAAATTTCAGGATGATTAATATCTAAAGTGAGAGCAGCAGCACGGCCATCAACACTGAAGCCTGAACGTGGAACGAATGTTAGTCATTGAAAGCATCGGTTTGCAGGGGCTGTGCAAGGAAATGTGTGCTGGTGACTCATCTGGTGGTAGGATTGGTGGAAAACCTCATCGACAAACAAGAGCGAAGAGGAGGCGTCAGGGGTCCGAGAGAAGTGAAGAGCGCGCGGTCAGTGTGCGATGGACTTTAAAGAAGCTTCGTGCTGAAGAATCTTTGGAGGAACAACACTAGTGTCTGACTGAAGATGAGCAGGGCAGCTTCTCTGGACATACATGAAGGACTGCTGGAAGTACAAGGTTGTTGCTGCCCCCTGTCTGCAGGAGTGGGGAACCATTTACACACACACACACACACACACTATGAATGAACCTTCCGTTTGACTTGACATTTAAAAAAAAGTGTGGAGGAGTGAGGTGACAACCACTGGCAGTTTCTCTGTGTCCACTGAGGACAATCTGAACGTTGTATTTCATCAAATGCATTGTTTGTTTGTTTGTTTGTTTGTTTAAACCTGTATTGAAAGTCAAGTTGGATCAATTCATGTGTCACACTCGTGGCTCTCGGGCCGAACGTGGCCCGCAAGATCATTCTCTGTGGCCGGCGAGGCCGCGTCATCGTCCCGAAAATACAACCGGAAAGCGGAAACTGCCCATGAACTCTGCCACTTTTGTGTTCAACAGTGTGTTTTCACATTCTCACACGTGTGTGAAAATGCATATACAACATTTGTAACTTGAATAAATAACAATCGAGCGTGAAGACAGTTATTTCTCAATATGTGACGCGGTACAAGCGCATTTACAGTACCACAACTGAAACCGGCCCCTGGAGATGAACCCATAATGCTGATGTGGCCCTTGGTGAGACTGAGACGGACAGTCCTGCCCCAGAGAGGGGTAAGATCAACATAAACAAGGTGAGAAAAACGATGGGGGTGGGAAGGTGGGGGGGGGGGGGGGGGGGGGGGGGG
>JAFBJT010107457.1:10508-23099 GCA_016785325.1 Chascanopsetta lugubris | reverse complement strand
GGGGGGAGGGACACTCAGGTTAATGCAACTTTCATTTTAGAATAAATACTACACAATATATTATTTAATTAATATATATATTAAAAATATTTATTTCAATATCAATAATAAACACATTGACAACAGGTTCATTTTCATGCACAACAAATTTAATTTATTTAATTTCATACTTTAATAACTCAATGATTTATCTATATTGTATTATTTACTTTTTTATAGAATTATTTTTTACAACAAGAGGTTGTCATTATTATTGTACATGTTTTTTTTAATCCTAAAACGAATTATTTTCACTTTTGTTTGATTTACTTACAAATACTGGATTCATTTTTTTTGTCATAATGTATTTGTATTTATTTATTCACTCTTTTCTATTTTGTTTCGTGTTGCAAATGTTTGTTTGTTTTTCTCTCTGCAGCATTGCAAATTATTTTACTTGTAATTTGTGACAACGAGACTACATTCACATTCCTGGGTAATTATTCACAAAGTAAACTATTGTTTTTATTTCTAATACACATTTAGTTTTTGAATGTACATTTTTGGTATTTATTCTTAAAAACGGTTGGAACATTATTCCCAGGATTGACTGAGAAATAAAGACAGCAATACTGATTTAGAACTCGCAGATTTACAAAGATCAGAACTGCACATTAGCATTATATAACAGGATGAAGATGAAGATGATGAAGATGCCCTCACCGTCTTGTCGCTGTGCTGCTGCTGCTGCAGCTGCTTCATGAGGATCGACCTCTTCTTGTCTTTGCAGCGTTTGTTCTGGAACCAGACCCGGATCACCCGCGGGCTGAGGCCGGTCATCTCCACCAGCTGCTCCTTCATCAGGGCGTCCGGCCGCGGGTTGGCGTTGTAGCACGTGCGCAGCGTGTGGAGCTGCTTCTCGTTCAGCACCGTCCGGACCCGGGTGGTTTTCTCCGACTGCTTGTGGACGTGGTTCCGGTGGTGAGGAGGGTGGCGGACCGAGACCGGTTCTGTTTGGGTAGGAGTGGAATCATTTGATATTAATAGCGTTCATCTGGATTACACATGTATATTTAATCCAGTTATATTCATTATATTTTAGATGAAAATGTATTCTGTTTTATCTTTTTCTATCTCCATGTGTGTGTGTGTGTGTGTGTGTGTGTATATGTATATATATACATATAATTACAAATATATGTGAAATCGAAAATATGAAGTCATGTACACGAGATGCATATAGAAAAAGATACTGTATGTGTAGACATAGTATATAATATTATTATATTGTATAGATATGATCAAATTGGACTCTATGAATTATTTTATTGGAATTATATCACATGCAAACTATAATAATAATAATAATAATAATAATAATAATAATAATAATAATAATAATAATAATAATAATGATAATAAAGATGATGATGATAATAATAATAGTAATAATAACAATAGTACTACTAATACTAATGATGGTGATGATGATGACCTGAGATGTGCAGCGGTCTGCTGCTGTGGATGCTCCCCGGGCTCAGCGGACTTCCGGTGGACACCCTCTCCACCAGCAGCCCGTGGTCCGCCCGGCACAGCAGCTCCTCGTCCCGCAGAGAGAACTCGTCCCCGGGCAGGAGGTGCCGGCTGCACACCGAGCACCGGAAACACTCCATGTGATAGACGCGGTCCCGGGCTCTCATCACCAGGTCGCTGCTGCAGAAGCCCATGTTGCACTTTGCGCATTTGATGCCAAATAACCTGGAATGTGAGGGATTTTTAAATTAGACATATTAATGAAAGGAATTAAACTAATAAAAAAAAATTAAAAAAAACACGATGGAAATATAGAATGACTTCTCCAGCAGATAGAATCTGATCCAGGGCCTGTCTATGGAGGCACTTTTACGCACGACTTTTACGCACTTGTGCCAAATTGTGCCACTATGGGAACATCATTGTATCTTACCCCCTCCGCCCTTTAGGATTAAAAACATGAATAAACGTGGCTCATTACCTGCCATAGTCTCTTTTACAGTAAGTCTTCCCGTCCCGCACGAAGCACGTGCACGTCTCGTCCAGGTACTGGCTGCACTCGGCGCACTTGAGGCAGGCTGCGTGCCACTCCAGGTCCGGGGACACTCTCAGGATGTACTGGTCGTGTATCTGACTTCCACAGCCCACGCACATAGCGATTCCCGACTTCTCTGCGTGAGAGTGGGAGCGTGCATTTTAATCCCCACGTCACCGACCCTGCACTTTTTTAAAGCCCCATGCACGTGTGTGTGTGTGCGTCAAAGTGAATGATCATTACTGTTATTATTATTATTATTATTGTTGTTGTTGTTGTTGTTGTTGTTATGGCAATGAAGCTACACATGCATGAGTCAGCTTCAATGCATGAGGATTATAACTTTATCTTCAGGTATTATATGAATTTAAAAGCTTTTTTTGTGTGTTTTTTTTTTAATGGAAAAACGTGATGATCGTGTCTTAAAGCTGCAGTTTCCCATTTGATTCTAAAAGCCTGGAGGAATCCTAGAAGTATGAATCCTAGATCCAACATGCAGCTGAGAAAGAAAGAAAAAAACAGAGAATAAAAGCTCTCTCCACGTGAAGAGGAAGAAAGTGGATTATCTTACTTTTGGAATGATCCCCCATATCATCCAAGAAAGAAGTGTTGAGCAGGATGTCCACCATACAGGAGAGTGGCCCGCTGCGATCCGACAGAGGAGAGAGGCAGAGAGGCAGAGAGAGCTGAGAGAGAGAGCCGTCCTGTCCCAGGCTGGCTGATAAACTTGTATCCCTCCAACTGAGAGAGAGGGAGGGAGGGTGGGAGAGGGAGAGAGAGAGAGAGAGAGGGAGAGAGAGAGAGAGGTGGAGAGGAAACAAAGATCCTCTCCTGCAGTGACGTATCTGCAGCAGAGGCTGTCATGCAAATATCTCCTGTTGGACCCTCACTGCCCTCTTTATATGTGTGTGTGTGTGTGTGTGTGTGTGTGTGTGTGTGTGTGTGTGTGTGTGTGTGTGTGTGTGTGTGTGTGTGTATACACACGTGTCTTAACTCCCTTCACAATTAGACTACAGGTGACATAAGTCTAAATAAAGTGGTCATTATTTCCCATATTGCATTCTATTCCCGTAACATTTCAATATCACTTATTATTATTCAATATAATCTGATCATATTGTCAATAACACATGTTTTCTATGGAACATGTTGGATTGTCAGTGTTCGTATGAATCATGTTGTTATTAGTTTTGCTGTGATTTCTTTTCCTACAGTATCCAGACACACACTCATTGATATAGAAATATACATGTGATAACGTTCCAAATATTATTATATCACTCCAATTTTATAATTCTATGTAATTTCTGTGAAGATAATTGATAATTATCGTCATCATAATTATTATATTACAAATAGTGCAATTGCTGATTTCAGTTAACAAAACATAGAAATGTGTCCTTGCTCCCTTGAATATAGTATTTACTTCACAGTGGCGCGCCCTCTACTGGATGAAGCATGACACAGCAGTTGATTAGTTGGATGGATAGATGGATAGTGGACGGGATTTAGTGACATCTAGTGGTGAAGTTATGTGTTGCAGCTAAATAACCCTCACCTGTCAACTATCAATTTTCTCAATATGTTTGTTCAAAATAGACAACATACATCTAAGCATCAAATAATGTTTATTATTCATTTCAATTTCCAATTTCTACTATTCACTAATTTTTTTTTACAGAGTTAACCATCATTTCAATGAATTGATAAAGCTTCAAATACATATCTCTACTCCCACCACCACCACTCATATCAAAGGCATCCAATGAAAGTAAGGGCTCTGATCATTCATTCACTCATTCATTCATTCATAACATTCAGCAGATTCAGTATCCAACATTTGTTCTTTCTGGGAATTGGAAATTCTGGTTTGCTTACATCCTGATTGGGCAGAGAGGGTGGGATGTTGACTTACCGTTTTCTCTCGCGAGATCTCTCGCCCCATACGTAACTCTCGCTCACCTTTCACACAGTTTGGTCTCGCAGCTGCAGCAGTTCAGCCTGGAGAGAGGAGCAGAACCGAGGAACCACCATGAACAGAGCTTTTAATAAAACAAGTCTGCGACAGCTGGTGAGTTTCAGTCACATTCATCACACACACACACACACACACACACACACACACACACACACACACACACGCACACGCGCGTTTTACTAAGACAGCCTCGGTTAGCCGACTTGTTTTTAAATTGCCGTGACAGCTAGCTAGCTAGCTAGCCAGCCACTTAGCTAACCAGCTTGTTAGCTAATGTAGGTCACACTCGTGGCACGTCGTGGGTCTGTTTGTATTCGACTCATTTACGGTACAATGCGACGTAGACTCTAACCTGGCACCGATATCATGCACACACCGTGACGTCACCACAATACATGTAAACACACCGCTCTTGGTTGCGAGCTAATGCTAGTAGCTGTTAGCTTAGGGGGTTACGACACTTGGAAGAGTTACGAAAGGAAGATGTTACCAAAGTGTTGAAAGTATAGTAAAAAAAAATAGTGTATACATCAAAACGTCGACCATGCATCATATAATAGTGTTTCTCGTTGGAGAGCGATGTTTCTAAGTCTTGCAGAATATTTGGTGATGTTTGTTTGTGTCAGTTTTGACAGTTTGATCAGTATGACCTTTCAGATCCAGATGTAGCGGGTTCTGACCTGACCCTGGTGCAGCCGGTTCAGAGCTTGTTTGTCCCAACAGCTTCAGAACAGTGTGTACTTCATCCAGCAATGTTGTTATTTATCTTAATTTTACTTTGTTGTACAGGTGAAATCAATATGCTGTAAAGCAAACACTGTATATGTACGACAACGTTCAAAGTTCTGACAGGTACTGTGCGTCAGACTTTGTGTTACCTAGAGGTGAAGTTACATGCTGCAACTCAACCTTCACCTCCAAGTACAGTATATAAGTACTATGTCCTTAACATACAAACATCCAGATGTAAATATGAACTCGCCTAATGTAGCCTCGCTAAACACCCGACACATTTGTCCTTTATGACAAAAATGTCCCATTAAAAGTGCTGTTTTTGATCACACATTCATGTTGTAACTAAATGCTCTCCTTCACGTTAAATCGGCATTTTGGACTACGAGCTTAAAATGTTTTATTTTGATAATTGTCCACCAGACGGCGCTACCTTTCCCATTCAAAGCATGCAGCCAAATTGTACACTTTTTTCAGTTTTCTGTCAGGGTGCCGTGCTTCTGAAATGATTGTGTGTGTGTGTTTTCATTCATGTCTAACTTACAATGTATTTTCTCTAAGATGGCCACTCTGCGATAAACTCATTCTATAATAAAACAAAAACAAAAAACATGCAGCCTTTCAGGGCTACAAATCAAATGACATTTTTTAAAAGCAACACCTGAACCAAACATGGGTTCCACAAACCAGATCAGTGATAGTGAAGTCAGTCATCAGGCTTCACCTGTGTGTGAGTAACTGACTGATGGTCTCTCCTCTCCAACAGACCGGTCTCCTCTGGAGGTTCCAGAGCACCCTGGTGGTGGCAGAGCACAACAATGAGAAGCTGACGCCCATCACACTCAACGCCATCACTGCTGCCAGCAAGCTGGGAGGAGAGGTGTCGTGTCTGATCGCCGGAACAGACTGTGCCAAGGTACGTGGACACGGAGCAGGGTTTCCATCGAAAGACACTGGGAAGAAGCCACAAGGATGAAAGTGTTTTTATTTCAATCTTCAGGTTGTGGAGGAGATCAGCTCGGTCCAGGGTGTGAAGAAGATTCTGGTGGCTCAGCATGATTCTTACAAAGGTGCCTTGCCAGGTAAGAAACAACCAGAATTCATTCTCGATAACTTGTTTCAAACGTTCACAATTTTGCCGTTTTTTTCCTTTTGTCTGTGCAGAGGAGTTGACTCCACTTATCTTGGCCGTGCAAAAACAGTTCAACTTCACTCACATCTGTGCTGGTGCGTCTGCCTTCGGAAAGGTAAACCACAGGCAAATGCAAGTGTTCTAAATACTCAACATTTCAAGATTTAAGTAAAAGGTTATTACGTTGTTTTTTTTTTTTGCTGCGTCATCAGAACGTTCTTCCCAGAGTCGCTGCCAAGTTGGACGTCGCCCCCATTTCAGATGTCATCGAGATCAAGTCCCCAGACACTTTTGTCAGAACGATTTATGCAGGCGAGTTATTTCTGTAAATCTAACAAACATATTTATTCATATATTAATACTGTACCATGACATAAAAAAAGTTTTGCTACAGAATTTGACTCTGAAAAGTTGCAACTGTTGATTTATGTATTAATTTGAATCTTAACAGGAAACGCTCTCAGCACTGTGAAATGTAACGAGCCGGTTAAAGTCATCACCTTCAGAGGGACGTCCTTTGAGCCGGCGTCTACAGAGGGAGGGAGCGCTGCATCAGAAGATGGTATAACTCAAATATTTGTATCTCTTAATCTTCCTTCTAAAGGTCACAAGTTCAAGTACTTGACTAAAAGTTTCTTCGTTTTGCCGCAGTTGCCTCCTCGACCCCGGCGGGGGTCTCTGAGTGGCTGGAACAGACTCTGACGAAGAGCGACCGCCCAGATCTGACGAGCGCCAAGGTCGTGATTTCAGGAGGTACGAGTCTGTTTTCATCCTGCTCTTCACCAAGGACTCCGAAACTATGTCACTTTGAAGTATTTCGATCTACGATTGTGTCATTTACAAAAAATATGTTTTCAAGCTCCTTGTAACAACCTGAAACAGCATTTTGAAATGAATTTTAGACAAAATAAGTGGCGAAATGTCCTTTAAGACAATCAGAAACTTTGTTTATCTTCACACTTTTTGATAACACAGGGTTCTCACTGATCCAAAAACTCATTACATTTGTTGAGCTTAAAATTAAAGCCTTAAAAAGTCAAATTAATTATTTTTTAGAGTTGTGAAGACATTCAGTAGATATTTATTGTTGCATTTTAATCCTATAAAATGAAATAATTTAAAAAAAAGATTTTTTTACATGTACATAAAACGGTCTTAAAAAGTTTTTAATTGAATTTATTTGCTAATTCAATATTTGTTATTGTTTCCACAGGAAGGGGATTAAAGAGCGGTGACAACTTCAAGCTGCTCTACAACCTTGCTGACAAACTAAATGCTGCAGGTAAAGAAGGATTCTTCATCTTTCTTCTTCACATCGAAACGCCTCAAATGGTTTTTAATCTGAATGAGTCTGAATCTTCCTCTCTTCAGTTGGTGCCTCCAGAGCGGCGGTGGACGCCGGCTACGTCCCCAACGACATGCAGGTCGGACAGACGGGCAAAATCGTAGCACCGGTAAGTCGCCGCTCCTTCTGCTCGGGGCTTATTAAGATGGATTTCATCTCCTACAACTCGTCCTCGGCCCGTTTGCGCTGCGAGAGTCTGCTGTGTGAGATAAATGCCCGTGAGACCCTGGCACGCTTACTCTCCACTATCGCCAGGACGTCTCATCTGCCCCTTTTAAAAAGGTTATGTTCCCATTATGCGTTTTAGCCCGACGCGCTCCGCTGTGATTATCCACACATTAGTCCTGGCAGAACGCTGATGGCGGCACATTTAAGGCCTTAAATGATTGAGCGGATCCATTAAAGGCAGAGTGCAGAGGATATCGGGTCCGAGACTCAGACCAGGGCTGAATCTCCAAACTGGATTTTCTAAAATGTGACAAGCTGGGATTTTACTTTATTGTTTATGTTTTAAAGGTCGTTGTTCAGTAGATATCAACACTTTGCCGCTCTCTTAAGTCCAGGGGGATTCTTAGAATGATCATTGTTACAGTTGAAATAGTCAGTCAATATACTGTTTACTGAATTACTCTGTTATTGCCAATGTATTTTGATTCTAACGAACGAGTCAAGTTTGTGCATTTTACTTTGAAACAAGTACAGGAAGTGATGTAACTGTCTTTGATATCCTCATAAGTGAAAACATTTATGTGAAGACTTGATTCTAAACACTAATATTTTTAGGTAAATTCTGGAAATAATGTACTTAAAAAAAGATTTGTTTCACACTAATTAAAAATGTGGAATAATTACTTCCTATGCACCGCCCCAGCTTCCTGTGTTAGATCACACACACCATCAATCAGCCAGTGACACTTGTCCCGTCTCCATCTCCACAGGAGTTGTACATCGCCGTCGGCATCTCGGGCGCCATTCAACACCTGGCAGGAATGAAAGACAGCAAGGTAACGTCACTGGAGACAAGGTTTTCCTTCCCCTTACCTTCTTCTTCTTCTATACTTCATCAATAATTCCATGCACTTCCTGTTTCCTCTTTTCTAAACGCACATAATAATTCATATATACTTACATATACATATATAAATATACATATATATGTATATATAATGTAGACGAGATAAGATCCTACTGCGTAGATCACCCCCTAAAGCGAAAGGTAAATATGAATACACATTTAAGATAAACACTGTGCCCGCTTGTAAGGATCTCACTATAAATAAATCACAGAGCAACAGGAGAGGAATAGTTCATAATAATCTCATAAAAATCAACACAAGGACAATCTCAGAACCAAAATCAAATAGAAAGATTAAATGTGGTCTATTGAACATTTGATCTCTCAGATCTAAATCATTACTCATTAATGACTTAATAAACGAACACTGTCTTGATTTGCTATGTTTAACTTAAACATGGCTTCAAGTAGACGATTATGTATCTGTAAATGAAGCAACGCCCCCCACCCACATTAATGCCCATATACCTAGAGGGAATAGCAGAGGTGGAGGGGTTGCAGCAGTATTTAATCATGACCTTCTATTCACCCCTCCACCTACAGGAAATCATAAATCATTTGAGTATCTTACTTTTAGTCTGCTAGACCCAACCATCAAACAAAAATAACAGACTCCTTTTAGTTATCCTATACTGCCCACCTACCCCCTATTCTGAATTAATAAGTGAATTTCCAGAATTTCTCTCAGAATTAGTTCTCTGCTCTGATAAAATCATCATAGCAGGCGACTTCAATATTCTTGTAGATGTAGCCAATGACAGCCTTAGCTTGTCTTTCAAAGTATTGCTTGACTCAATTGGCTCCAAACAGCAGGTTAACAAACCAACCCACCGGTATCCACACACTTGATCTTATTCTGACAGGTGGCATTTAAATCCATAACTTATTAGTGTTTGACTATAACCCCTTGCTATCTGACCACTGTCTGCTCTCATTTGAATTTACAATTTTGAATGCTACTGAATTAAAACAGTAATGTTATTACAGTCGCTGCTTATCAGACAGCTCAGTTCAAGAATAAAAAAATAAAAAAACAGCAGAGGAAAACTTTGAAAACATCTCTCCCACACAGCTCAATAACCTAGTTGACAGCACAAGTTTGGTATTACAAATGGCCATAAATGCTGTTGCCCCTCTGAAAAAGAGGGTTGTCACGAAAAATAAATGAGCTCCATGGTACAATGCTTAAACTTGAGCCTTAAAACTCAAAACACGGAGTTTAGAAAGAACATGGCATTCCACCCTTAATGACAGCTACTATGTCCTGTGGAGGAATATAGAAAAGCCCTGTGACACACTAGAAATTTGTATTACTCTGAGCTGATAGAGGAGAACAAGAACAAGCCCAGGTTCTTCTTCAGCACCGTAGCCAGGCTGACAGAGAGCCATAGAGTAATGTTGGGATTTCATGCCATGTGCTCTACCAAGACAAAGGAGAAGCCTGAGTTGAAGTTTATGGCCCTCAACAAATGGCTTTTCCCAAAACCCCCATCCCTCTGATCAGGACAGGGGCCAACAAATGACACCCTATCTTATCAAATCAGCAGGATCAAAGCATTGGGTCTGAGTAAAACAGACCCTCTCATCCCCGCAAGAACCTAGACTCATCGGCGCGATTCACTGCAATACACATCCTTTGTGTGCAAGGTGACCCGCCTAAACGTGGGGGGAAGATCCCTCTCTTCCTCTCATTCACACCTAAGAGTGACGTAGGATGTGAACTCTGTGCCGATATTTATTAATGTATGTCATGTTGTTAACTTGTTTAAACTAACAGGTGTAATTTTGGAGACACACCTGTAACATTTTGTTACCACCACATGATGGCAACATCGTCTTATTTTTTTATGTTAAAAATAGCAAGAAGGAGTCTTGGTCTGAATATGCTGATTTAATGTTTGTTAAGCTCATCCTCTCGTCCAGTCGAGGTCCAGTGACTCCAGAGCTGACGCCAACTTCATCTCCTTCAGCGCCATTTCTTCTTCGTCGGTAAGAGGCATGGCCCTTGCATTGACTGCCGAGCCCTCAATGATACAACAATAAAGAATCGCTATCCTTTGCCACCTATGTCATCTGCCTTCGAACTCCTTAAAGGAGCTAATATTCCTTCCAAATTAGACTTGCACAATGCCTACCACCTGGTCCACATACAATTCTGTCTGTGCTCCCCTCCATTGTCTCAGCTCTGCTTCGCAGCCCTTCTGCTGGAGTCCTGCTCGTCCCTGGTTGGACGTGTCCCTGGATTTTGTCACCGGTCTGCTGCAATTGGAGGACATGACTGTTATCCTGATCATCGTGGACCGCTTCTCCAAGATGGCACACTTCGTCCCCCGCTTTTGACCCTTGCCTGTCTATTGGATTATGCCTTTGCTCCCTGAATTATCTGTGGATGATAAAGACTATTCTTTAACTTTAACAATCGTCTGCATTTGGGTTCTCGGTTGGTCCTGGCAGAGTGCTCCAATCAACCTCAGTCATGAAGTGTATCGCAGTAGCAGCAAATGTAAAACAGACCAAGTCACACATGTTGCCTCAGTAGCGTGATGATGCAGACTCTCTCTGTAGAACATAATGAAGATCAGACCTTGATGACCCTGATGTCATCACAAAGAGGAATTTTCTTCTCCTTCTCCACCTCTTCTTCTGTGCAGCTCAACAAACGACCCAACTCCATCTGAACTTTGCTTGTGTTTAACGTCACTTTGGATTAAAGCATCTGCTCCCTCGATCACTGTATACCTGTATAATTGCATAACTGTAAAATTGTAGAGTTGTTTAACTGTATAACTGTATAGTTGTAGGTGACACTATGTGAGAGGAGTGGACATCCTGTCCATGTCACTAGTCCAACATAGGTTCTCTTCCCTTCTTTGAGTCTTTGTTTTGAATCTCAATGAAGTTTTCTCTATATGAACATATTGTATATGAGTGACCCTTTACTCCCTGTCACTGACAGACCCACTTTGACCATCCTGGACTGTAATCTGTTATTGACTGACTCTGTGAGTCAGTGACGATGAGGACGAGGATGAGTGCCCACACAGGAAATTAATTGACTCAACATCCTGTTAGATGGTAACTGAGCTGCCTCTTTGGCGCCAAGCTCACGATTCATTCTAATTTACTTTGAGGTAATGTTAAGTGTGTGTGTCTGTGTCTGTGTGTGTGTGTGTGTGTGGGGGGGGTACATATAGAGAAGGAGGTGTCAGCTGATTGAGCTTATCTGTGAGCTCAGGCCTTCCTTTGTGGAGCGTCTCCATCCTGATGACAACTCTTTGAACCTGACATAATCATTAAAGAGGAAAAGAGGAAAAGCTGACATTTGCATTTTGACCTTTTTCATTTGTACAGACAAAATTGTTCTCACTTTCCTCCACAGCCAATTATTATATCAGCGTGTCTCCGTGTGGGTGTGTGTGAGTGTGTGGACATAGTGGTTGTGTATGCAGACAGGTATGTGTGTGTAGCAGAGAGTAAGAGAATACATTACTAAGACGTCTCTTCATTAAGAAGCTGTTTCCAGAGTCGCCTCCATTTGAATAAGTCAATTGTCTGAGAACCTCCACTAACACCTCAATGACCTTGTCACACACACACATACACACACATACACACACACACACACACATAGCCCCAAAGTCAAACTGTGTGTGTGTGTGTGTTGTTCCCGCTACACAATATTCTCTATATTCAAATGTTCCTGCTTTGTTTGTGACTTCACTTAAAAGTTCAGAAATCATTTGACTTCCACTGTCAGAGTTTTAATATGAAGAATTATACAGATGTGTATATTTCATCACTTGGTTGTACAGACAGTTTTAATCATGAGCCCATGATGATTCATTTATGTTCATATTAGAGGCAGGTCCTCTCTCCACATATCTTTTTTTTTTTTTATCAATAATCTAGTATTTATTTAATTTAGTCGCAGAGGTATTTATTATGCATGTTATGCTATGCTTCCGTTATGTAATGCTTCTCTCTTAGTCCAGGACACTGTAGGATTCAGACCTTCATCCACAACTGTGACAAACCTCATGGTGACAGTTTCATACATGAACGTCCATGTGATACTGGAACTTACTTCTCTCTGTTTGAAGCTAATGGTTGTCAGAGTCACACGTCTAAAACAGAGCAGCTGCAGGAACCACTTTTTCTTGTGTTCTCATTATTTCAACCACGTATACATTGAATTGTCCTTCTCCTTTATAGTCTGCAGATATGTGCTGCTGCTGCTGCTGCTGGAAACTGTATATGTATTGATTATGCCAATATATTAGTA
>JAFBJT010107456.1:0-12672 GCA_016785325.1 Chascanopsetta lugubris | reverse complement strand
CGTGTTAGCCTTTTAACGCAGGCGTGCAATATAAGATTAGACTGTTAAGACCAGTTTAGTATAGATCAGGGGCCACACAGGAACAAATTTGATCTCAAGTGGGCCGGAGTAGTACAATTATCCCATGGTGACCTGTGAACAACAACTTCAAATTATTCCATTTATTTTAGTACAAAAAAGTACAATTGTGAATATTTTTTAAATGCATCAGCCGGATTGGATCCTCTGGCGGGCCAGTTGTGGCCAGTGGACCATATGTTTGACACCCCTGGTTTTGACTCTTTCAGTAATGAGCACTTTATCAGGCATCAGGAGAACCTATGGTAGACTTCGGTTGTCATTAAAACTCAAGATATGTTGAGTACGTCCACTCTGGGCTACTTTAAAAACATGGCGGACCCTCCTTCTCATGTAAATATACATTAAAGGTGCACGATTTTGGTAATTTTTGTCACTTCTAGAAATATTACAAACTAATTACATTCTGTCATTTTCATGAATTTATAATCACTGTTACATGCAAGATGTGTATGCACACACAAAGACAACCAGGTTCCGTCACAAGGTCTGGGGCTTCATGGAGAACAAAGTGCAGAGAGCGGATGTTGTAAATCCATGCGTACGAACAACATTGGAAACGTTTGTATGAAAGATTTATAATCCCGTTCATACACACCTTCCCTTTATACATGTCACTGACGTGAAAGTGTCCGGACGTCATAACAGCCCCCCTCCTCCTGAAAATCTATATGCAAATGACAGCGACTGACATTTTCATGAATTTATAATCACATAAATGTTTTTTTTTCCCATTACTCTTAAATGAGCCCATTAATGTATATTTACATGAGGAGCGCTCGATGGAGACCGCGCGTGGACGTACTAAGCATCTTTTCAGTTTTAATGACAACTGAAGTCTACCATAGGTTCTCCTGCATTGTTCAGAAGGGTGAGGATGAGGTGGTGGATACAACATGCAACTTCACCACTAGAGGTCACCAAATCTTACACACTGCACTTTTAATAGTCTCAAGTTAGGGTAATGGAAAAACATAAAACATTTAGGGGATGATAAATTCATGACATTTTCAGTATGTAACTGTTTTGTAATATTTTTAGAAGTGACAGAAATTACCAAATTCTTACACACTGCACCTTTAAATAGTTCCATATAGTATTAACATTTGTGTGACTCTGTGAGTACAAACTGAACTGTAAGGCACTTTCAGGGTTCATCAAGGCTTGAAACGCACTATAATACTGTAAATAGAGACCATTTACCATTTGCCATAGGTATTGTCCTGTAGAATTTCAACAATAACACAGGTCATATAGCACAGAGTCATTTCACGGTGGTTCTGATTTCAGAAGAGACAGAAGCCAAACTAATTCCCCTTCTCAAGATCACTTCAGTTTGCAGTGAAGGAGAAAGTGTGGACCTGACCCCACAGACAAACTGTTTCCACAGTGTTCAGGCAGCACTTTAATGTTTCTCTAACCTTGTCTGACGGCACCGTCTAATGAAAAGTCTTTCACAGAGGTGTCAGAGAAACCTTCGCAGCGGTACCTTGAAAAGCTGAAGAGGTTGTAACAGCATTATAATCTGGACTGTGTGTCCGTTCGCTTTCCTCAGTGCAACAATGGAGAAGGTGCTGGAGAATTAAAGCTGATTTCAAGATGCCCAGTTCAGAAAGGAACATGAATTTGAATCCAGTAAAGATTAAGAGTAAAACTTTATTTACTTTGTATAATGGAAGTCTCTGCTTGACTGGTGTAAGTGTGTGTGTCATGCCTAAATGTGCCACACAATATTGTGCATGCATTGTTTGATGACTTTCTTAGAAAGGTGTAACATTACTAAGTCAGAGTTTGTCTTGTGTATAGTTTCCATAGTTTCCATTTTATGTGTATTTGCACATTTAATAACAGAGTCAACATTTCTTTTGTAAATAGTTTTTCACTTGATGAATTCTAACTTCAACTTCAAAATTTGTAATACACGATTAATCTCATTGTGTTTTTCCCAATAAATGTCTCCTGTAACATGCAGTGAATTGTAAAAGAAGAAGAAAAAAAACCTTACATATATGCTAGTTCAAAGTGTTCTGGAAAAAGGGGCAAAAGCTCTTACTCAGAGGACATTTCTGACCCTTTTACATTCAAAATAAGTAGAAAAGGTCCAGGCGGACATTTGAGGCTTGGGTGTTATAGGGTTCATTGATAGACTTGATAGACTCACTTAATTGGTGTCTGTCTGCCTCCGCCCCCTCTGTGCATTTCACACAGTGAGTGAGTATGAATAAATAGAGAGACTATTTTGTCATTATATCTACTGTATTCTTCTACAGAGTGTCATTTTGAAACATTTTTGGTTGGTGGTGTTCCACAGAACTTTTTGCGTCTGAAAAATGTGCCCCGACTCAAAAAAGGTTGAAAACTACTGATCTAAACTAAATGTGCCAATCTCTTAAACATAGGTTTGAATTCCCTTACAGGAACATGGCCCCTTGTTTACATTTTGATGTAATTGTAGAGAGGAAGGAGCACGTCAAATTCTAACCTCCACGTCTGACAGCAGAACCTTGTACAGTAACAAGAAATCCATCCTTGTTAAATCAGAAAAAAACATTGTATTTTCGGCAAAATCCGTCTATCTGACGTGCTGCGATTCAATTTACTTTGAGTGAAATACAACAAAACAACCCCACAACTGAAAATGGCTGCAGCAGTGACATAAACAGCAAAGGCAAACAAACTCTCTGTGGAGAGCTGTTCCACCTCTGATCCACACTGACATATCTTAGAATTGATCGAATAGATCACTATCACTTTTTTTGTGCCGATGTTAAACATGTTTTCATCTCTCCCTAAGACTCAGGTGTTATATTGGTGTATTGATAAAAATCAAAATGTGATGATGGAAAAACAATGCATCACATCTCTGAGGAGAAAACAAGAAGAACTTAGTAGAGTGATGAGGAGTCTGTGAAACATAAAATCCATTTTTCATATGAAGATTCACATGGTGTTGAGAAGTGTCTGTTTGTTTATATAGCCTCTCCAGACTTCAGGAAATCTAGAAGTGAAGGTGCTAGTTGTATCCATCACCTCACCCTCACCCTCCTGAACATGCAGGAGAACCTATGGTAGACGTCAGTTGTCATTAAAACTCAAAAGATGTTTCGTAAATCCATTCTGGGCTACTGTAAAAACATTGCGGCTCCCGTATAGAGAGGACTCACTCCTCATATATATCAAAGGGGACGTATTATGGCTGTCCTCACTTTTGGAGTTCAACACACTGTTGTAGAGTAGAAGTATCACTAATAAACTGGTCAAACCCGAATAAAATGACCTAAACGCATGTAATTGCGTAATTTAACAAAGACGGTGGCAGGTCAGCAGGAGCAGCAATGTCCGCTGCTCTCCACACCCAACATTTGTGACGTCACAA
The DNA here is from genome assembly GCA_016785325.1 of Chascanopsetta lugubris. Lineage (NCBI taxonomy): Eukaryota > Metazoa > Chordata > Actinopteri > Pleuronectiformes > Bothidae > Chascanopsetta > Chascanopsetta lugubris. The sequence continues at coordinate 9,218 of JAFBJT010107456.1, read as the reverse complement.
ATGTAAGGTGTGTGTGTGTGTCTGCACAAGAGGATGTCAATCAAAGAGGCACTCTCCAACCTAACGTGATCTCGCAAAGCATTGTGGGCCGCCGGCACCATTTTAGCAGACAACAGGCTTTGTTTACATTGCTGAGTGTGATACGATGCTGCAGAGACAGGGGAACAAACACAGGGATAAATGGACTGAACAAAACATAAAGCCGATGGACCAAACTGAGGCAAGATGGACCCTGTACCAAAGGCTCGGTATCTTGAAAAAAATGAGTAAAATTGGTGGAAGTGATCCATACGAGCACGGCGACTGGACAAGAGATTTAGATGACCAGCCGACATTGTCCAAAGCTGAGCTTGTCCTCGATCTCGTCAATGGAGTTAGTTACTATATGGTGTCTGCTGGACAAATTTGTTTCAAACAAACTATATTTTAAGCCTAGAATCCACTCTGATTACCTTTGGCTTCCGTTAGCCTTATGGCTACCTCAGGCTAACATGTCATAGCACAGTGGGACTTTGACGTCTCATAACTCTGTAATCATTTCAATCTAATCCAATGGTTAAAAGGCCATGGTGTCTTTTCAGGGTCATCCCCCTCCCTCGAAACTACTTTTGTGAAATACAGTAATACAGAGTTTATATTTATAAATATTATATTTATAGTCCTTGCATGTGTTCACATGTGTACAGTTTGGATGGTCTACTTGTATTACGAGTCAGATTCTGACTCGAACATATACAGATGTACGCTTAGGTTCATCTGTTAAACTCGATTAGTTATCCTTGCTATGTTTATGTTTTGAGGTGAACGCTGTCGGCTGAGAGCCGCCTGTGAGGGTGAAACGTGCTTGTTTAGAAGGCGGGACTAACCTACATTGTCATCCAATATTGGATATTATTGGATATATTGGATCACCTACCGATCAGCCTATCAGGAGATAACAGTTTAACATCATATTAGAGGCTAAAGAACAAATAGCTCTCCTTTAAAGGTGTGGTGTGTGATATTTTGGTCATTTTCACCTGGAAATATTACAAAACATTTACATATTGACATTTTTATGAATTTATAATCATCTAAATATTCATTTTTCCCAATACCCTTAAATGAGTCCATTAATGTATATTTACATGAGGAGCAGGTCCTCTCTTTGGGGGGCACCATGTTTTAACATTAGCACAAGTTGGACATACTAAACTTTTCTTCTTGTTTTAATGACACCTGCAGTCTACCACAGGTTCCCCTGCATGTTCATGAGCGTGAGGTGATATATAACATGCAACTTCACCTCTAGGTGTCACCAAATTTTACACACTGCACCTTCAACTCAAAATCCATTTACATCTGGTCTATTTCTTCTTTGTTTGGACCCAGGGATTTTTCATTCTCAGATGATCAGTTTCTTTTGGATGTGGCATCCATTGCTTTCACACAAGTCCCTTAATGAACACGTATCTGGTAACTGAACAGTTCCCTGCGAGACCAGTCAAACAAACCTGTGTCTTAATGAGGTGATGGAAAACTCTTCAGTGCACCTGGGCATTGATTTAACACTTTTCCACACGGATCATCCTTCCTCTGAAAATCTTTCTTTTTTTGATGGCGGGGAAAAACATCCCATCTGCTTAATTCAGATAAGAAATGGAACCTAAGACCAAACAGTTAGTTCAGACACAAAGACTAGAATTCATGATTAACACCATTTTTGATGTTCCCTGAATCTTCTCGTCTTGCCTTTGCTCATTCATTTATTCATGTTATTCATCATGTGGCTCAGTATGTAGGAAACTGCTACCTTTAAATACCCTTCATTGCCTTTGAAATATATATATAAAAATAAAACACATGTACTTTCCGTTTGGAAACCATCTGTTAACACTCGTTTTGACACAGGGAGCTGGTTCTGCATTGATCTCATAACTTCAACAAATAAAATAAGACAAAAACAGTATTATCACTCACCACTTTATGCATAATTTAAGGATGAAAGCAGGGGCAGGTTGAGAAACAAAGACATCTGGGTCTCGGAACAGGATGCAATGCAAATGATTTCAGCTTTATGGTATTTATTTGTTGTGGCTTTTTCTATCATTGTCAGCAGAGATGTATTAAAATTGCTGGTGTACAACAAAATCTCATTATCACGTTGAGGCGAAGCTCCAAACAAATTAGAATGTGATTCTTTCTCATCTGGATACAAACTCATTTTCATACCATAAACAAGAGAAATTGCAATCTAGGGGAAATAAATTGACTTTCCACTCCGCTATTCAGAGGGGTGAGACGAGCCGCCAAGCGATTCACTGACGAGACAAAAACGCTTTTCACAATCAATTGCGCTGGGAAGCTGTCGAAAATAGAAAGACTGAGCCTCTTCTGATCAACTGGAATGCCCTTATAAGAGAAGGAGCTGACACGTAGCAGCTCCTTGACTTTTACTTAGGTCCACAAAGGAGCAACGTGAATCTTGCCAATGCCTAACTCCTCCTACTCCCTAGTTCTTCCAAATAGGGCAAAGAGGTGGGGCAGAAGTAGAGCTGGGGTGGGCCCATGGTGTTGTCGTCACATCATCCACAGAAGATGCCAGGTCGGCCTAGGTGTCAGTCAAGAGGCCACGCACCTTAATAATAATAATGCATAATTTCAAAAATCAATAAAATAAAAATGTTAAAAAAAATGCAAGTTAAAAAAAAGATCACCTCCTGTAGAGTTGCCACGGTAACACATGTGACTGATTGAGACCAAAACTGTAATTTTTGCCAGATGTTAAACATGTTTCATTCACCTCTAAAGTTGATCATTTTCACATAACAAAATTATCATGGGATAATGGGAATCGAGTCTCTAGTGGCCACTCTATGAACTACATGATTTTTCACTTCCTTATTTGCTTCATCTGTCTACACTGGAGTTTGCCCCATCATGCTAAAGTTACTTTGTGTTGCTCGTTAGCTTCAAATTCATGGTGGGCTCAGTAACATTTTCTGTATATTGAATTTCAAAACATTAGTTATGTAGGTGCAAGTCGCTCAGACTTTATTGCAGGCCTGTTAGCAAAACACCATTCCCATAGTTCTCTATTAACCTAACCTCTTATGTGTGTTTGGACTGTGATAAGAAACCAGAAATAATCCAGAATAAATCCACAAAGAACCACAGAGCAACATAAACCGGGATTTGACCCACTAACCCTATAACACATGAGAAGGAGCTGATACTTACCCGCCCCTTGTCTTTGACTTAGGTCCATGAAAGCAGAAGCTACACTCATTCATCATTGGAAGCATTGATCAGAGCATTCATATCCTCCCTGTGTTTCCAATTCACAAAGTTAATTACTTTCCCAGAAGCCCCTCATTGCTTCTTTTTAATCACAATGAAGAAAGTTCAGTCGCATTAAGACGCTTTTGTTTCTTTGAGTTATGAGAGCTCTTCAACAACAGTGTTGTCTTTAGGTCCCTCCACTCAGTGATGTAAATGGAAGAAGAGCAATGAGTCAGCAGAAACAAAGTTAATGTCTGTTCAGAGAGTGACTGTATGATAATCAAAACAAATGTCCCACTTAGGTATCACAGCGTTATTCACTTCTCTTGCTAGTCACTGTCACATTCACACCTAGAAACTAGATCAACTCCAATTAACCTGAGCTGCTTGTCTTTGAGCTGTGGGAAAAAAGCTCCAGCATCATCACAGATAGAAAGTAAATAGACAAAGCCTTTTGTCTGGTTCAAAGGTACAGTGTGTAGGATTCACTGACATATAGCCATTCTGATCTAGTTCTCATAGACATTCAATAGACCTATAGACAGATATTGATGATTGCAATGTTGTTGATGACAATAGCATGTTAATGATGAGATTGCTTGCTTTGCCTCGATATAACAAGTTAGCAGCTGTGTTCAATAGAAAGTAGTCAGCATTACTTATCTTAGATCTTTGCTTGTGTTGGGAATCAATTTTTATCAGCCTCGCTCGTGGCACCGTGGTGTTAGGAATCAACTTAAATCAGGTTCATTCATGCTGTGCATAAATAGGGACAATTTGGTTGTTGGCTAAAATATATCAATTACCATCAGGGATCAGTAATGATATGTTAAAATGTTTCCTACAAAGAGTAACCTTGGGGCACCACCCTGTTATCAGGGACCAATAATCAAATTGATAGTTATAATTACAGTCTCAAGTAATTTGGAAGGGTGAAATAGAGCACAAACTGTGGAAGTTCCAGCTGTTGTTACAAATATAATCACAATAAGCGCAGACAACAACGTGATAAATTACAACAGGGTTTATTAACAAAGCAATTATTATCCTACAATAACATTACTTGATTAGTAAACACAATTATAATCTATCTATACTAACAGACATACATTACAAAACAACACACGTAAACACATAAAACACGGAGTGTGTGTGTGTGTGTGTGTGCGTGCGTGTGTGTGTGAAAAAAGGGGGAGTAAAGAGAGAGAGAGGTTGGGGGTGGAGTCACATTAGTGACGTAACCACAGAAACCAAAATGGTGGCGAAGTGGCATTTGTATGTATGTATAGGTTAGTAGAAGAGAAGGAAGGGATAGAAGTAAAAGGACAGAAGGAGTCTACACCAAATCTTCACTCTGGCTGATAACCACTGATATCACCACAGCATCAGAGCCAGTGAACCTAAGTTCATCTGGTCAGGTACTGGTCTTTTAACCGGTGATATATTAGTTTATCAGGCTGATCGCATCATGGATGATTAGACCAAAGAACAAAACATACAGCTCTTACAAATTTCACAAACACAGTGTATTCTACACTAACTGAATCTCTGCCCAGATGTAAACGCCTCTTACTGTGAGTAGCTCCGTTCAGAGTTGTACAGCAAAGTCTGCTCGAGTGGTCCACAGCACGGTGACTGGGCTCGGCGGTTCGTCGTTGTGTGCTCCAGGTGGTTACGACAGAATGCACCAGGAATCCAGGTACTCCAATCCTTGGGAGCTGGATATTAAAGTCTGTTCAGGACCCTCCGCGGCTGGATGACAGGCTCTCGTCAGGCCACTCAGGCCACTCTGACATAAATTCATCTCTCGGCGGTGGTGGAGAGGTTCAAAAGAATGTATCGATGTGTACGTACTCACGGGTGCTCACAGAGGGTTTGCACAGCGGTCTTCAGTAGATCCAAACGCAGTGGAAAACACAATAGAGGGAAACAGGAAAAGGGTAGTCTATGGGTTCAGTCCATGAGTTGGAAGGTGGTGGAAGTCCAAGGATGATAGAAAATTTGAGTGCAAGGCAGAGGGTTTGCTCCCTTAAGGCGATGACCTGCGAATAGCTAGAAAAAATAGTTTACAGAGTGGAAGGTCTGCTCCCTTATGGCATAGCCAGGGAAAAAGCTTGAAACATAAAGAGTTAAAGGGTTGAAAGTTGCTCCCTTTTGGCAGTACCCGGGAAATAAGCAATGGCAGATCAGCACAGCAGTCTTTTATAACTTTGAGTGAAGTCACCGGGGATCCCTGCTGGGTGTGTCCGGTTTCAGCCAATGCCAGTGCAGAGTTCTTATTTTGCGTCACTCTTTGGTGTGAGTGAGGGGGAGGGGGTGTTGTGGAGTGGGGGAGATCCCGCTCCCTCTACAACCAAAGTGCTGGTGGACACAGCACTTTGCATACAAAGGATGTGTATTGAAGTGAATGGAGACAGTTTGTCTGAGTCTGTGTGTAGATGAAAGGGTTTGATTTACGTAGACCAAGTGTCCTGATCATGGTAATTTAATAAAATCGAGTGCCATTTGTTGACCCCTGTCTTGATCAATGGGATGGGGTCTTTGGGGGAGCTGTGTGAGGGTCATCAAACTCCAGTTCAGGTTTCTCCTTTGTCTCTCTAGACCACATGGCATGAAAGCACAACACTTGTGTTGTACATGGCTTTGGAATTGTGGCATATAGCACATGTCTGTCAAACTCGTGGCCTGCGGCGGCCAAATGTGGCCCACAAAATCATTGTATATGGTCCACGAGAGCTTGAAGGCAGATGAATGTCTAAAAAAAAAGCATACATTGCCAATGAACTCGAGTCAATTACACATGCCACTTTTTATGTCTAGCAATATATCCAGTGTGTTTACAGATGATGTATGGAAATGTATATACAATATTTGTAGCTTAAATGAATAATAGATTGAAAAAGTAATCAAATATGAAAACAATTATTTTCCAATGAATAATATGCTTTGCTTTTTACACGGCCCTAAAAAGAGGTATTTAACGTATATTTACATCAGGTACGGTCCTCCTTATGGGGGCTGCCATGTTTTTACAGTAGTCTTGATTGGTGAACTAAACATCTTTTGAGCTTTAATGACAACTCCTGCACGTTAAGAAGGGTGAGGGTTAGGTGAGGGATACAACAAACAACTTCACCAATAGATGTCAGCCAATCTTATGCACTGCACCTTTAAATCCATAGTGCTAAGCACTGCGTCATATGCTAAAAGTGGACCTGAATACACTGACAGTTGAAGCATACTTTGTTTTCCTCATTTTCAGTTATTTCTATACAAACATGTAGACATCTTGCGGGGCTCTGTGACTTTATGGTCACTTCATTTTCATGTTCTACATCAGCAATTAATCATAATTTCATTCAGGCCTGCATTTGACTGACATTCTACAAATTGATGTGGAGGAAACAGAAAACTCAGTCAAGGAAAATGACTAATAACCCAAATGAGCTGTGTTTCCGTTTTTTCACTTTCCACCTTGTCATTACACCCTCGGCTAGTCATGGAAAATTATGTGCATATGCTCAGAGGTAGATGTGAGGTGCACACGTTATAAATCATTTTCCTCTTTTAGAAAAAAAAAGTTTCATGTTCAGGATCAAGCCCTTTTCACTTACATTTAACTCGACCACGTTCATGCTAACGGCTTCGATCTGATTCTCTTTGAACTGCTGTTTTCTGTTTCAGGGGTAATTGCATAATCTTTCAAAGGTGCTGCCCTCGGGGCGATGATGACAACATAGATACATGGCAGTGGAGTGAACTCCATTTGCTGAGGAAGGTTGTGGTTTTTACATCCTCAAGAAAGCCAGTGGGTTAGTTTCATGGATTGTCATAGAAAAAAAACGTGCAAGATTTTTTAAATCACGTCTGCAGTATCATCGTTTGTACATTTCTCTGAAATACTCTGGTATCTCATCACAGTGGTTCCCTCTGTAATAAGTCAATGGGATTTCTTCATTGGATTTTGGATGATTGCTAAAAATATGCTCTGCAGCAAACACAACTCAAGGATCCTCACATGTTTTGTTCACAAAGATAGCTTAAAGCTCGCGGGGGCTACATCAGCACTATGGTTGGTCTCAAGGGCCCACATAACATAACATGTTGTAAAATTCTATGAATGTCTTCATACTTAATTATCATTTATTCAGGTTACAAATATTGTATATACATTTAAATGCATGTGAAAATGTAAACACAATGTAAAGACACTGAATATGTAAAGTTGCATGTGTAATTCACCACAGTTCATGGGCAACGTATGCTTTAAATTTGTATCGTTAGTCAATCATATCCCTTCAAACCTTTTGCAACAGAAACTCAAATGTCAGCCTGGACCTTTTTAACTTATTTTGAATATAAAACGGTCAGAAAATGTGCTGTAAGAGGTTTTGCCCATTTTTCCAGAAAAGTTGGAACTAATATCTGTACGTTTTATACAATTTACTGCATGTTACAAGAGTGTAATAACAGTTTAAATTGAGCACAAAACAGAATTAGATTTTTAAGAAAAACAATGAAACTGAACATGAATAATAGATTTTGCATGCTGACAAAAAAATGACACATTTCATCCCCTGACCTGTGGTGAACACAGGATCGATTTGTCATTTTATAGCATTTACACACATCGCCTCATCACAAGACAAACTAACAGTATTAGAGAAATTATTCGGGTGATCACACACAAGACTTTGTAAGGTTACACTATTCTAAAAAAAAAAGTCTTCAAACAATACATGGAGAATACAAATACATGTACAGTAATCACACACACAATGTGCATGCATAATACTGACGACTTGATACTTATGAAAAAGTCACAACACAATACAAGCTTTGATTTACAGACAAAATGACATACAAAGTCAAACTAACTAGAGAAAGTCGAGCTTCAATCATCCAGAAATTCTAAACATCTGACGTTGTCTTTCTCCACAAGAAGTTGCTCCTTCCACCACAAAGCCTCCTCTAAACCTCAGAGGAGGTTTTATCACCCTGGAAAATCTTTCTGACGTAAATTCTCAAAAAACATTAGTGAAAGTTTGTTGTTTTCTTTCGCTGCTCCGCTGTGTTTATCTCTCCGCTCCATTACTCACAGGTTTTCCGGGGTCCCAGGAGAGACAGGAGTGAAATTACCGTAATGACACTCAATCAGCTAAAAAGCGCAACGTCTCAAAAACTGTTATTACAGCAATTGAAAGAGCGTATGCAAAATGCATCGGCGATGACATGTTCAAGCAAAATGAGTTTGCGGGCTACAAAATGATATCGTGGGCCTTTACCCTTAGAAGTGCAGTGTGTAAGATTTGGTGACATCTAGAAATGAAGTTGTATGTTGTATCCGTCACCTCAGCCTCACCTTTCTGATCATGCAGGAGAACCTATGGTCGACTTCAGTTGTCATTAAAACCCAGAAGATGTTTAATATGTCCACTTTTACAACTGTAAAAACGGCAGCCTCCATAGAGAGGACCTGCTCATCAAGAAAATATAAATTAATGGAATAATTTAAGGTTAATGGAAAAAAATAAAACATTTAGGTGATAGTCAAGAGGAGACATACTGAAATCCTCTGAGTTTTAATGACAACTAAAGTCTACCGTGGGTTCTCCTGCATGTTCAGGAGGGTGATGTCAACAAATCGTACACACTGCACCTTAAAAAAAATAGGTAAGATTGCATCACTGTCACATAACAGTCATTAGAAATGATGAGATAATGACATATAATGAAGCACAGACTGTATACGTGTATGGAGGTAGCATCAGTGACGTCACCCGTTGGTCTCAGCAAATTGTGCGTGAGTCACCTGTCGCTAACTTTCTGATGTTACTCCTCCTACTTCCTTGTTCATCCAAAAGAGGGCAAAGAGGCAGAGCACAGGCAGAGTTGGGGTGGGCCCATGGTTGCAGCATCTATAGAACATGCCAGGTCGGCCCAGGTGTCACACAAGA
>JAFBJT010107455.1:0-13596 GCA_016785325.1 Chascanopsetta lugubris | reverse complement strand
CGGCTTCTTCCCCCCCCCCCCCCCCCCCCCCGGCGCAGCCCTCCGTCCTTTATCGTAGCACAGCTTCAGGGACTGGTGCCAATGTCGAGGTCACGTCCTCAGGTCGTCTGTTTATTGTTGAAACTCAAAGTTAATGAGCCGTCCCACTTTGTTAATATATGTATTTTAGATAAATACAGAGGTGGGGGCAGAAAGAAATCCCTTCGTCCTCCTCATCTGTCTCCCCCCTCCCTCCCTCCCTCGTTCATTGCTGATATATCTCTTCACTTCCAATCACCCTGCCCCTCACCTCTGTCCTCTCACCCCCACCCATCCTCCCTCACCCACCCACCCGCGGGCGCAGGCTATAAATATCATGTCACGAGGACGACAATGCTCCTTCATGGAACACTGCATGTTTATTAGAGGCAGGAGAAGTTTAAGAGAAATGCTAACAGTGTTCATTAATGGGCCGCATCCGCGTTTGATGAGGCATGGCACATCCCAGCCATGGAGGGGGGGGGGGTTACAGAGAGAGAGAGAAGGGGGGGCATAACGGCCACTGGTAAACGGCTGGTAATTGTGTCCAAATTGTACGGCGAGAAGGCCTCTCAAGGACTGACAGTGACGGAGCAATTATGGCGAGCCAAGCGAGCTGTGTCAAATCAGCCCCTCTCCTCCTTTTCCCGCCTCCGAGGCCCAACCCCCGGCGCCGGCCGCTGATAGAGACTCATATTTCTTTTTCTTTTTTATTTCTTCCCCCCTTCTCCCCCTCGTACCCAGCGATAAACCCTTGATTGTGAATGATGGGCCAGACACGACCACGGCGGCTCGCACTGTCAATAACGGGGGGTGGGTGGGTGGAGGGGGCGGGGGTCACGTGGGCGTCTGGGGCAGGTGTAGAGATGTTGTAAGGAATCCAGGAAGTTGGGCAGTAGGTGGGCGGGCGGGCGGGTGGGTGTGTCGCACGTGCCAGCCCCAAGGGGGAGTGTTCACTCCGGGAAGGTCATCAGTCAGTCAGTCAGTCAGTCAGTCAGTCAGGTGCGGCGGCGGCGGCGGCGGCGGCGGCGGCGGCGGCGGCGGCGGCTGTCAGGGAGGGATCTGGCACAGTGGAGCGCAGGACTTTGGTAATTACATGTGACTGCAGAGTGGGATGTCTTCTTTGGCGGGCCCACATTGACTGCATAATTTATAATTAAGCGCAATCAGCTCAGGCGCGAGCATGTTGATCAGAGCCTCTCTCTTTTTGTTTCAGACCTGCCTCGGCACCGGGGGTCTTCATTCGATTTCATTCTATTTATACCGAGACCGCTGTAAAGCGCCTTCATCTTCCCTTTATTATCTTTACATACATGCGTTTGTCTTGTTTATGCAAAGCAGCGAGGGGAGGGAGGGGGAGGGAGGGGGAGGGAGGGGGGAGGGAAGAACAACGTATTGGCCGCATGAGCAAACTTTAGATGGAACAAATGGGTTTTATGAAGATCACAGCGCCGGGGATCAATAGCGCTGATGATTCAAGGTGTCAATCCATACATGCAAACACATTCTAATTGATTTTTCCCCTATTGATTTGGCTCGGGCGGCCGCCGCCTCCGCCGCCGCCTCTGGTTAAGACGCGCGTTCTCTGTTTGATGATGGAAGTCAGGCAGCAGTTTGTCTGGCGGCCTGTCAGAATGAGTGTTTTCTCCTTCTTTGATTTACGCTGATAATGCATATTAAATACAGCGCGTTTGAAGGATGATGATGATGAAAGCGGAGTAATTTATGCACCGTAATGTGATAATCAGCTTATGAATTATATAAACAATTATGGCCACAAATCATCCTCATCCCAAATCCTCTCAAAATAGATATTTGAATGGCATTAAATCTCCCGTTAGATTTAGTGTCTGTTTCAAATTATAGTGTGTGTGTGTGTGTGTGTGTGTGTGTGGTTGCATGTGAGAATCAGTGTGTGTGTTTCATCTTTGATACCTCTCCTAGGGAGTGTGTGTGTGTGTGTGTGTGTGTATGTGCCTCCTCCCTGGCATAAACACTGACCTTGTAAGGACCATGCAAGTCCTTAAAAGTATAGCTGTGTGTGTGTGTGTGTGTGTGTGTGTGTGTGTGTGTGTGTGTGTGTGTGTGTGTGTGTGTGTGTGTGTGTACTAATCTCATTACCTCTCAGTGTAACGTCTAACCTTGTGAGGCCCAGTAGACTTCACGTGACCCCTCAGAGGTCGTTAGGGTTCAGCTCAGGGATGAGGTGATGTTCACCCTGTCAACAATGAAGGGAAGTCAGCGCACAGTCCTTTCAAGTGCTGCTGTGCAAACCTGCATGCGTGTGTGTGTGTGTGTGTGTGTGTGTGCAAGTGTGCGCGTGCGCCCGTGTGCATGTGTGTTTGCATGGGTGCACACATGTTCCTTGCCCGCCTGCCAGTGTCTAACTCCGAGTCCAAGTATATCAATCTTGTTGCCGCCATTAATGTCACTCTCAGCTCATCATTCTCAAATTATGTTTAATAATAGATGAGCTTTTGGGCATAAATGTTAATGTAGGATTGCGTTGAATTTTACGTCCTGAAAACGACATGCCTTGGTTCACCTCTCCACATCCACAGAGCCACTTTGCCTCCGTGCACATGTCGAAAAGTCACATAAAAGTGAAGTTTTCCTCGCAAACTTTCCTCTTAAGCAAACATTCCTCCTCGGGCCGTGTCCGCTTGAATAGTAAACAGCCGTTTTGATTATTGATTTATTTCTCGTCCGCGGAGAAATCGGAGCTAATGTGTCTAAGATAACATGTCAGCATTGGTTCCCACTCAACTGGGCCGCGCACGCCATTTCCGAGAAGGGAACGTCAACAGTGGGCTCGGCCTGTCGGAGCTCGTTACGTCGCCGCGGGCGACGCACTTATGTTTACTTTTCTCCCAAGTTAAGGTTCACGATAACTTTACATTCATGTAATCCACGTAAATCCCCCCAACATATAGATTCTATTAGCGCCCCTGACAGCGGCTGCCTCCCCTCAAACCCCCCCACTTCACCTGTCTGCTACTGTATCCGATTAGGGCGGATTAGCCACTCGCTACCTCGTGGCAACATGTATTGATTAGCCATTAACCCGCTAACGCCTGATAATCCATTTTAAACACATTCGGAATGATTCCAGGTTGCCTCAGGACATAAATGTTGATTCCTCCTCCTCCTCCTCCTCCTCCTCCTCCTCCTCTTCCTCCCCTGTACGAAGGCTCGAGGGTGAGAAGCTTCTCTGCAGCCCCATTACATATTAACGGCATCTCCAGTTATGTTCTGAAAACATGATGAGCACACTGAAGCTCACGTTGCCTGCCGGATGAATTATTGACACTGTCCTTTGAGCAACCCGAACTTAAAAGTGTGCTCCATTTATATTTTCTTCCCCCCTCCTCTTTAAAACATCCCATAATATGTAGATATGTTTTTTTATTCTCGTCAACATGTCGGAACACTTCTGGCTCGAATGCATAATGTGGTATGGGGAGGGAATTGTGAGCCTATAAGCGTGGAAGTCAATCAACATCACAGCCGTGTTTTGCCTTTGATCTCTGCCTTTAAAGTATTTGCAACAATGCGATAAAGAGATCAACGTCGGTTTGTATCGGTTTGGGTACCAGTCCAGTTCTCGGAGGCTGTCATGTACGTACTAGCTGCGGGTTGGTAGCGTATAACAGCGCCCCCCCCCCCCCCCCCCCCCCCCCCCCCCCCGGGGGTGGTTGGTTTTAAACCTCCCCCCCCCCCCCCCCCGCCTGCCCTCCCCAGCCCCCTGGTGGTACCATTTTGTTTATTAGCCGCCTCCTCGGCTCCTGTTGTCTATTCATAAGGCATTGTGTTAAAACGCCGAGCCGCTCTATTCTGAGGGCTTCCATATTTGTCAGCTGAGTGTCGGGCGCATGGCACCCGCCCGCCTCCCCGACCCCTCCAGAGACTCGCGCTCTGACAAGGACACTTTTTCTTTCTCCCCCCCCCCCCCCCCCCCCCCCCCCCCCCCCCCCTCCCCCCCACCCCCCCCCCCCCCCCCTCCCCCTCCATCCATCCCCTTCCTCCAGCTCCCGGTGTAATGCAAACTAAATATCTTCCCCTCTGCTGTCTGTCTCTTATCCCAACTCTCTCTTTCTTTACCCTCTCTCTCCTCTCTCCCCTGCCTTCCCTGACACCGCGGCCAATGGGAGTTGTTCCCGTTGCCCGCCAGGTTGTCAGCAGAGACAGCCAATAAGCAATCAAAGCGCCGGCCGGCGGCCGAGACAAAGGAGCGCGCTGCTATTTTCCGAGGTGCGGCGGCGGGTTGTTACTGAGGGGGGCTTGCATGTATAATTAAGTGAGAGGAGAGGAAGCCGGGGCCACTTAATCTTCCCCCTAATGGTGATCCGAGCTCCATCACCCGGGCTCCTCAGGGGGGCGGGGCGTACCCCAAAGACCCACTCTCCGGGTCACCGCTGTCCCCCAATTGTCATTGGCGAATCTTTTTTATCAGCCCGGAAGAAGTGTTTTCCTGGAACGCTGGCATTGATCCATTCATCATGGCTTTGTTCCTTTAAGAACCGGGAGGGCACGCCGAGGGTCCGCCCAACCGGCTATTTATCATCCGCGGGAGGAAAATAGAGAAAGAAGTGAGGAGATGCATATTTCAGCCAGTTTTTCTCCTCAACGCTCACAATGGCAATGACATATTTTCAGTTTGCCTTCCTATTGTTACACGAGCCTCTGTCACCTGTGTGATTTATAGCGGCATTAATCATGTCCGACGGAGCGCTGCCTTTATTATCATCATGGATCCTAATGAGCCAGCGCCCATTGTGGAAAACCACAAAGAGAAGTTACAGGTTGTTGTGAGATGCTTTTTGCATTTGACTGCATTCGGACCACTCATGTCTGTTTGCTGCGCATGCAGCTGACTGCATTGGACCTTCTGGAGGGCACTTTTCACAGTGTCAAGAAGATTAAGTCATGTTTTTAGAAGTTTGCGTTCAGAATGTAGCCGTGGATTCGCCGGGTTAGAGACGGAGACAACAGGACAACGTCCAGGACTATTCGGTGAGGACCCGGGTCCTTGAGTCGGTCAGAGACAGGAAGTGATGTGAGAATTCCACTGTGGAAGAGTGATTTTCTTCACAGTGCAGCGACACCGACGATGGCCTTCACCACAGATCTCGTTGTCGTAGCTAACTGTCATTTCTGCATCTTGAACTTCGATCCCGGGGCATTGGTACCTGTCTCTTTGAAGACACATCACCAACATGAATCTCTTAAGACGAAACCAAACGATTTGACAGAACCTAAACACGGTGACTGATTCCTAGCGTGGGCTCAACTCTTTTCCTCCCCTCGCCGCCTCTTCCAGTGGAGTGAAACCGTTACCTCCGTCTCTTCTCGCGCCCGTGCTCGATCACACGGGGGCAACAATGCAGACACGCTTCGTCCCGGCGGACGGAGCCCGGCGAAGTTTCATTCTCCTGTTTCCTATTGACACGGCTAAAGGCGGCATAATGGGCCTATTACAGGCTGTACCTGCATCATGCTTAATTCATCGCGCTATCTCTGTCTCCTTATTCAGCAGCCGCCTCATTCAAAACAGCAGCGGGACCCACAGGGGCGCCCCCCTCCTCGGGTCCCTCATGCCTGGGCCGCCACTCTGGTGACCCCCTTTGCCGTGGCAGGGTGAGGGTCTGGGGATGGAGCGCAGAGGAGAGGGACCCGAGTGACTCGGTCCAAACGGAGCGTCTCGTGGTTCTCCCTCTAACACAGACTCTTATGTGGTGGCGCCACTGACACTAATGGGATGTTACAATGATTTAAAATGATTTAATGGCTCCCAGGTTGGGCCCCTAATGGCCCTCTTTATACGCCAATGCGTATTATGAATGGCAGTGACAGTGTTGTGAAGTGCCTCTGTTTCTCCCGCTTTCTTTTCTCTCTCTCTCTCCCTCTCACTCTCTTTCTCTATTCTTTTTTCTTTTTTTAAAGCCGCTGCTCAGGGAGTGTGACAGGTGTCGTTTTGTGCGGTGATAGGGCCGCCGACGCCGCAGTGAGTCGGGGGAGGGTTGACGGACTCCTTATAGGCGCCCATAGTGTCACAGGAGTGTTCATTAAAGGACTTATAGCGCGGCGCCTGACTGGAGAGCGCTGGAGCGCCCCCTCAACGCTTTGTTTGTATTATACCTGCACCGCTTCTCTCGCTCTCGCTGCGAGATCTGATAGGATTTGGCTCCAAATGACCACAAACATCACAATGGATGTTTTTATTATCTTACTATTAATGTGATATGACTCATTCAAATGTCTTCAATCAAGGTTAAACCATTCTACTGCCGTGCTTCTCTGTGAGTGGGATGGCAACTGCCCCGACTGTATTGATTTTTGCGGTGCATCAGTGTGGTGGAGAAAGTACCTGCAATACCACAAGAGAGCACAGTGCGTCATACACAACGTGAGTTTAAATTGATCAACGAAATATATCAATAAGATATGGAACACATTATAAAATGTACACAATCAAATGTAAATAATCAACAATCTAACCCTAATCCAAACCTTAACCTCCACCAGAATATATCTATGTATATAACATATCATAAAACATGTGTACAAGTAAAATATAGTTTATTTCCATATTATTAACAAACATAATAATGGTGATTAGCTCCATTTTAACACAAAAGTTTGAATTTTCAAAATAAAACTTTAGAATAATCTCAAATAGTATTTGTATATACGTATATGTGTAAGGACTTCAGTCTACTTTGAATGGGTATAAGTTTGGAAACTCTAACAAAGTACTTGAGTGTTGGATACAATCGCTCCAGTGAACTGGTGAAAATAAGTGCTGCACTGCGCTCGGTGTTAAACTGGAAATCATTTCATTCCAGCGCAGAATTTAGGAGGAGACGTAACTGATGACTTTAATTTTGAAGCTCTCCTCCTTCCAGTCCTCATGGACAGTGAGGATTACATCTATTGATCACCTCCACCGGGCCCAGCTGCACGAGAGGTTAAGTGGAATTGCTCATCCCGGCCTCAGTCTAATGAAGAAGCGTCCACGCTAAACACTCTAATAGGTTGAGACGGGGGGGGGGTCTTTAAAACCTTTCCCATTTTCCACACTGTGTGATGTAGAATGCTTTGCCAAACATCACCGGCTCTAGATTTGCAGCATATATGCTCCTTTAACCCTTTGACACCCAATGAGAACCGTGTTTCCATTTATTTATGAGAAGCTGTTTTCTCTGCAGGGACCCAGGGGTCACATGACCAACCCACTCTGCTTCATATTGGATGAGGCCAATAGAGATGTGGAAAAACGTGCAGTTCACAGAGTGGCCACTAGATGCTGTTCTAAGAGCGACTCCCAAGTTCAACGGTTGGAAATCATGCGTAATTAAGGGCGTGGCCTCTTGAGTGTCATGTGGGCCGACCTGCCATGTTGTGTGATCGCACCATGGGCCCACCCCCAGCTCTAGCTGTGCTCCGCCTCTTTGCTTGTTTTTGAATGAACCGGGAAGTGGGAGGAGTTAGGCTCTGGCGCCATGGCGTCCATCTTTATACACAGTCTACGGTTTAGATCGGCCGTGGCTCTAATTTACATCGATTGGAACACGACAACCACGTCCATGCGCTGATTTCTTCTTCGTGTCTTATACCAACACAAAGTCCTGCTTTCTGTTTGCCACACTGAGCTCGCTGTTGTTGTTGTTATTGTCTACGTCTTGTGCGTGATGTCAGAGGCGACGGATCGTCAGATCCAGGCTAAAGCTGCTGACGTTGACGTGACAAACTTTTGAATCAGGCTTCAAAACGACTTGAGTACCGAGAATATGACGGTTGTTTCTTTGATCTGCCACCGTTGTATCCACAGCTACAAAGGCCTTTTCACCACCACATGTATTTGTCTTCGCCGCCCCGCGCCCGACCCCCCGACCCCCCGACCCCCCGACCGTTCTCAAATACCCGTTTAAACACATTTGGACAATGAGGCAAAAGAAAGTGCGGGGACTTGAGGCTGTTCAGCTGCAGTCAGAGGCACCGGAGCACAGCTGGGCGCAGAGCGAGACAATGCCTCAGACCTGCATAATTTCCGCCGCCATTTCACCGAGTGCACTCAGCAAGAGTTCCACAATTAAATGACTCCACATTTATTATTCACATTTCATCCGAGGGTGCAAAATATTAAACCGAGGGTTGGGGCGCGTGCCTGTGCACCCCTGCAGATGGGGGGCTGAACTGAGCTGTCCGGCGAGAGAATGAGATGTTTGCTTATATATATGCATGTGCCAGCGTGTGTGCATTCAGGGGAGTGCTCGTGTGTGTGTGTGCGCGCGTGTGTGTGTGTGTGTGTGTGTGTGTCTGTGTGTGTCTGTGTGTGTGAGAGACAGAAGGAGAGCCCAGAGGATTGACAGCTCTAGCAGTCATTACACGCTGGATTGAATGCTAGATTAGTCCAAAGTGGCTCAGGGTCAAGCGGCTGCCTGCTCCCTTTTGGCACTCAATGACTTTAATACCCGCTACTGTATTAGTCAATTACTTCAAAGGCCGGGCTGCCCTCTCGTTACCCCTCACACAGTCCCGACTCCACACCCTCTGCACACACTTTTTATGCTATTGATTTGCCTTTTATTTATAGGAGATATTTCACCAGAAGAGAAAAAAAAATAGTAGCAGCATTTGAAGTTATATTCCTGTATATCTATTTCAACTGAAAGATGCTTTGTTTCAGCCTGTAACTACATTCATTAATGCCAAATGAATGATAGGATACCTCACAGCAGTTTCCTCTCCGAGGGAAAGATGAAGTGAGTGAGTCTATGTATCCCAGAGTGATAACAACAAATAAATAGTATATATTATTATATACAAATAACATAAATCTACTTTGTAAATCCAAAAACATTGTAGTGCAACATGGCGCCCTCTGTGGGGCAGTGTAGTTAGGCTTGTAGGGCAGTGCAAACAACATTTTTTTATTTATTTTAACACTTATAGAGTTACTGACATCTTTTTTTAATTACATTTTTTGCCAATCGATCAAATAATTGTCACACACTGGGCATGAAATGACAGATAAACCAGATGGGATGAAGACAAACACAAAATAATAATAATAATAATAGCAATGGTAATAATGGTGATAATGATAGTAATAATAATCATAATGATAGTAGTAACAATGATAATAATAATAATAATAATAATAATGCTAATAATAATAGTTGAACCAAAAAGTCAAATCTCAACACTAAAAAGAGAGATTTCAATGAAAGACAATTCTTGAAGACACCTCCATATTTGGAGGTGTGCTCTGCGCCTGACCGTCCGTCCGGTCACCACGTGTCCACCGCCTCATCGGGTGGCGCCCCCCCGCTCCCCACCTCCTCCTGCCACTCTCCCGTCCATCACGGCCCCTCTCCTCCCATTAGCTCCCATGTTAAATGGCTGCGCTCTCACCCCTCCCCTCTCCTCTGGGGTGACTGATATGACCTTTAGGTTCCACCGGCTGACAATTACTGTCACCCACAAATTGAATTATTAGCTTTCTCCGCCGCCGCAGCCGCGGGTCGGCGGCTGGTGGTTGAGAGTAAAATGCTGTAATTACTTAGCTAAATTGCCATATTATATTTTTTTCCGCCACTCCTTTCTCCCCCTTTTTCCATGGCGCCTCTTGAGTGATATGAAAGCGAGCTGAAGAAATGAAAGGAAGCGAGAGGTGTTGAGCGGAGAATGCCTCCTGTAATCTTTTCTTTGTGTTGATTGTCAATAGGAACAATTTCCAGATGACGAGGGGGTCGGGGGCGGAGGGGGGGCGGGCGGGGGGGGGGGGGGGGGGGGGGGGGGGGGGGGGGGGGGGGGGGGTCACACGCTGTCCTTGGCTCTTTTCCCCGTCTTGGTCAGTCTCCCTCTCTCTCTCTCTCTCTCTCTCTCTCTCTCTCTCTCCCTCTCTCTCCCTCTCTCTCTCTCGTCCATACCCAGAACAATTGATTTGACCCTAATAGTCCTCCTCCTCCTCCTATTTGTCACACACAACACTTCCTCTCCCACAACCGGAGCCGAACATAATTACCCCCCCCCCTTAGTGAGCAAGTGCTTCTCTTTGCTGAGCAGCTTGTATCATGGCCCGTCAGATCCCTGCGCTTTGATTACAGCATCCAGCCAATCAGCATAGGCCTAAACTGTGCTGTCGTTAATTAACCGGCATCGGAGGAGTGAGGGGGGGGGGGGGGGGCCGGGGGGCGGGGGGGGGGGGGGGGGGGGGTGGTGGGGTATGTGACGGCGAGGGGCCTCCGGAGGTCAGGCGGGCTGCAAAAAGAGGGAGACGTAAACGACAGGAGGAGGAAAAGCAGGAGGACGCTCGGGGGGGGGGCTTGTTTTCTCCCTCCTCTCTGTCACAGTGCGAGGCCCCTGCCACCGTCATCCCCGTCTCCGTTAACCTTTTCCTCCCATTTTCCAAACACACTCACACACACACACACATGCACAAGCACAAGGCAACTGAGTAAACACTCATTAAAAAACATAATCCCCCTTTTTCTCATCCCAAATGTCAAAAGGTGGCCTCATTAGTCCACTTGTAATTAGCCTCCATTGTGTGTTTTTTAATGAATGTGTAACGAGTCGTCACTGTAATCCGAGGCGCACTTTACTGTAGAGGAGTTGTTGTGTTTTGAGCCCCCCGAGGTTTGAACGTACACAGTGAATTCTTATATTTTTTTATAAATGTCTGAGCGCTGTTGTTTTCTGTTTGGACACACTGAGGGAAATATTTGACTTTCGTAAACGCTGCTTTAAACTTAGACACGAGAGCTGCAGTATGAAAGCTTAACTTTTAACAGTGAGATGGGAAGTGCTTAAACAATGACCTTTTTAAAAAAACATTCGAGATGATTGCGAAGATACACACACACACACACACGTTTGTGCTTCTATCTTTGTGGGGACATTCTTTCGCGGTCCTCATAAAGATACAAGAACACACACACGGATGCACACACAGTGGCAGTGGCTGTGACTGAGGGAGATGAACAGTTTGTCCATTAACTACATGGTTGCTGGTTAGATTCCCACCATTCAAGGTGCTGAGGATGGTCGACCGGTCAGACCCAGAACGGACATATCAAGCCTGATTGGGTTTCTTATGATTTTAGAATTCCCAGTCCATTGTCTTATTCTTCTCTTCTGCAGTGAAGATATGTAGTACATATTTTTTGTAAATAGGAAATGTGCAGAATTTGAAAATGGCAGCGTAATTAGCTAATCTCAGACGATCACAAAGCGAATCGAGTTAAATAACATCGACATTAAAGCACATCTGAGAAAGGGAGGGGTGACAACATGGGGGGGGGGGGGGGGGGGGCCGGGCATGTGGACGTAACAGAGAGAAACAGAGGACGAGACACACTGTCCATGTGAAGACGCTGGAAAGCAGCCAGACGAAGAGAGGCGCTCGCGAACGCTTCCTCCTTAAGGTCGCCGCTGCTCAAGCGTCGTAAAGGAGGGACAATTTGCAGGCGCCATAAAGGAGGTCTGTGCTCGGCGCCGTGTCCCAGCAGAACCCCTTTGCTCTTTGTTTTAATTGTCCATGAACAAGCCATTGTTCTTCAAGATCAGGGTCTGGAGGAAATTTCCCTCCAACCGGCTCATTGTTACAGGGAGCACATTATAGGGCCGTCATTATTTCCCCTCTGATATAAAGAATATGTTATTTGAATTTACATAATTCTCCGAGCCGCCGCCGAAGCCCCCGTCTATAAATAGCGTCATTCAGCGCGAGCGGCGGATTCAAATGAAGGGAGAAGTCATAATCTCTTACAATGTTGCGTCTTTGTCTCTGCCCCCCCCCCCCCCTCTCCCCCCCCCCCCCCCGCGTGTATTTCCACACACACACACACACACACACACACACACACACACACGCTCCACCCCATAATATCCACTCTTTGTGGGCATTGTATGGGGATTGTTCTGCGTGTCGGAATCAGCCTGTCGTTTTTGATGAAGCCGTGTGCAAAGATGGAGTTGTTGTCCGCTCGTGACGCTACGACTTTCTCCTGACTTTGCGAGCGTGTGGATGAAGTTGTTGTGCGGCGCGGGTGGCGGAGCGGTCGCCCCACTTTCCCAACGCGTCGCTCCTTTCTGACGTCGGCCTCCGTGCGCCTCGGCGCCGCTTCGCTAGAAATGTCTCAGATACGCTGAGTTTTCTCTCAGGCACTTCTGGAATCATCCGAATCTTTGCCCTTCACCTGCGCGACGGCTCCGGTCTCTTTGTCTCGGACCTCATCAACACCAGCGTCGGCCTTTGGCACCAAAGTTTGAGAGGTGACCTTGAGCAGATGTGTGAGGGAACTGAACACATGGACACCAGGTAAAAAAAGGCCAACGCGGCAAAATCGTGAAGATTTAGTAAATGCTAACTTTGCAGTCCTGATCCTGGACTGTGCCTTTCATGTGTGTCATTGTGTCTTTGATCGTTCAGCTCTTTGAAGGAGGGCATTTCAGTCGTGTTGTACTTGTGCATCGACAGTAGATACATTCTACTCTGCAGGTTGCACTTGGTAGCACAGGCGAACTTTGCTCGTTCAGGGTTACGGGTCATATCCTCATGAAACTTTATTAGTGTCTGTCATATTTTGGATTCAGCCTCTGACTCAAACATTTACAATATACAAACAAAAAATTACAGATATATCATCAGGAGTTCAGTCTGAAAGCCGTGAGAGTCTCTCTCACACACACACACACACACACACACACACACACACACACACACACACACACACGGAGCAAACCCCCCCCCCCCCCCCCCCCCCGGGGCAAACCCCCCCCCCCCCCCATCTCCCGCCTGCTCTGCCCAGCAGTTTAGTGAACACTCCCCTACAAGCTCTCTCGCTCCCTCGCTCTCTCGCTCCCTCGCTCTCTCGCTCTCTCGCTCTCTCGCTCCCTCGCTCTCTCGCTCTCTCGCTCTCTTCTGCTCGGCTTGTTGCCGCAGTGCCCGAGGACGTGCACATGGCAGACGGAGGCGGCGCACAACCAACTCCAACCCGACTTCTTGAGCTGTAATAATCCCATGTTTTCGGGGGGGGGGGCGTCCGGAGGTTCAGGCCTGCAGAACATTGTTGCTTTTCCTTTTGTCCTCCTCTCTGCTGGAGAGCTGCATTTTCAGACCGGGGCCATTTTGAAAGTTGGCACGGGAGCAAGGAAGGACGTGATATATTAACGCGGCGCTAATAATAATCCCATACGGACGATAAAAGGTATTAAACAGGGGGAACCCTTGTTAATCCTGATGTTGTTGGTGTGTGGCCCGGCCTGGAACAGCCCCTCTGTTATTCTTCCCCACGACTTTATGCTTTTTCCCCAGAATTATTTCAGCCGTCTTCTGGCCCCCATGGCCAGACCCTCGCAGCCGGGCGCTACAGTCTCCATAAACCCGGCCCGCCAGTCTCTCACCTCTCGCCTCTCATTCCTCATAGTATTAATAATACAAAGGTATCCATAAAGTGTGTGTGTGTGTGTGTGTGGGGGGGGGGGGCTGTGCTTCTTGTATTAAAACAGCAGCGGCCCCGGGTATATCCAAGGTCGCCGCAAGGCTGAACTATTATTCTCCCCGTGCTC